>CAWUFW010021980.1:0-107022 GCA_963921515.1 Calotriton arnoldi | reverse complement strand
GTTTCAGGGTTTAGGGCAGTACAGTGGTGTTCGGGCAGTGTAGGGGGTCGTGCTGGGGCTGGTGTTTCAGGGTTTAGGGCAGTGCAGTTGTGTTCGGGCAGTGTAGGTGGTCGTGCTGGGGCTGGTGTTTCAGGGTTTAGGGCAGTGCAGTGGTGTTCGGGCAGTGTAGGGGGTCATGCTGGGGCTGGTGTTTCAGGGTTTAGGGCAGTCCAGTGGTGTTCGGGCAGTGTAGGGGGTCTTGCTGGGGCTGGTGTTTCAGAGTCTAGGGCAGTGCAGTGGTGTTCGGGCAGTGTAGGGGGTCTTGCTGGGGCTGGTGTTTCAGGGTTTAGGGCAGTGCAGTGGTGTTCGGGCAGTGTAGGGGGTCATGCTGGGGGTGGTGTTTCAGGGTTTAGGGCAGTGCAGTGCTGTTTGGGCAGTGTAGGGGGTCATGCTGGGGCTAGTGTTTCAGGATTTAGGGCAGAGCAATGGTGTTCAGGCAGTGTAGGGGGTTTTGCTGGAGGTGGTGTTTCAGGGTTTAGGGCAGTGCAATGGTGTTCGTGCAGTGTAGGGGGTGGTGTTTCAGGGTTTAGGGCAGTGGTGTTCAGGCAGTTTAGGGGGTCTTGCTGGGGTTGATGTTTCAGGGTTTAGGGCAGTGCAGTGGTGTTCGGGCAGTGTAGGGGGTCGTGCTGGGGGTGGTGTTTCAGGGTTTAGGGCAGTGCAGTGGTGTTCCGGCAGTGTAGGAGGTCGTGCAGGGGGTGGTGTTTCAGTGTTTAGGGCAGTGCAGTGGTGTTCGGGCAGTGTAGGGGGTCGTGCTGGGGGTGGTGTTTCAGGGTTTAGGGCAGTGCAGTGGTGTTCGGGCAGTGTAGGGTGTCGTGCTGAGGGGTGGTGTTTCAGGGTTTAGGGCAGTGCAGTGGTGTTCGGGCAGTGTAGGGGGTCGTGCAGGGGGTGTTGTTTCAGGGTTTAGGGCAATGCAGTGGTGTTTGGGCAGTGTAGGGGGTCGTGCAGGGGGTGGTGTTTCAGGGTTTAGGGAGGTGCAGTGGTGTTCGGCCAGTGTAGGTGGTCTTGCTGGGGGTGGTGTTTCAGGCTTTAGTGCAGTGGTGTTCGGGCAGTGTAGGGGGTCTTGCTGGGGGTGGTGTTTCAGGGTTTAGGGCAGTGCAGTGGTGTTCGGGCAGTGTAGGGGGCTTGCTGGGGCTGGTGTTTCAGGGTTTAGGGCAGTGCAGTGGTGTTCGGGCAGTGTAAGGGGTCGTGCTGGGGCTGGTGTATGAGGGTTTAGGGTACTGCAGTGGTGTTCGGGCAGTGTAGGGGGTCGTGCTGGGGCTGGTGTTTCATGGTTTAGGGCAGTGCAGTGGTGTTCGGGCAGTGTAGGGGGTCGTGCTGGGGGTGGTGTTTCAGGGTTTAGGGCAGTGCAGTGGTGTTCGGGCAGTGTAGGGGGTCATGCTGGGGGTGGTGTTTCAGGGTTTAGGGCAGTGCAGTGGTGTACTGGCAGTGTAGGGGTCTTGCTGGGGGTGGTGTTTCAGGGTTTAGGGCAGTGGTGTTCGGGCAGTGTAGGGGTCTTGCTGGGGGTAGTGTTTCGGGGTTTAGGGCAGTGCAGTGGTGTTCGTGCAGTGTAGGGGGTCGTGCTGGGGGTGGTGTTTCAAGGTTTAGGGCAGTGCAGTAGTGTTCGGGCAGTGTAGGGGATCATGCAGGGGGTGGTGTTTCAGGGTTTAGGGCAGTGCAGTGGTGTTCGGGCAGTGTAGGAGGTCGTGCTGGGGGTGGTGTTTCAGGGTTTAGGGCAGTGCAGTGGTGTTCGGGCAGTGTAGGGGGTCGTGCAGGGGGTGGTGTTTCAGGGTTTAGGGCAGTGCAGTGGTGTTTGGGCAGTGTAGGGGTCATGCTGGGGCTGGTGTTTCAGGGTTTAGGGCAGTGCAGTGGTGTTCGGGCAGTGTAGGGGGTCTTGCTGGGGGTGGTGTTTCAGGGTTTAGGGCAGTGGTGTTTGGGCAGTGTAGGGGTCTTGCTGGGGGTGGTGTTTCAGGATTTAGGGCAGTGCAGTGGTGTTCGGGCAGTGTAGGGGTCTTGCTGGGGGTAGTGTTTCAGGGTTTAGGGCAGTGCAGTGGTGTTCCTGCAGTGTAGGGGGTTGTGCTGGGGATGGTGTTTCAGGGTTTAGGGCAGTGCAGTAGTGTTCGGGCAGTGTAGGGGTCGTGCAGGGGTGGTGTTTCAGTGTTTAGGGCAGTGCAGTGGTGTTCGGGCAGTGTAGGGGGTCGTGCTGGGGGTGGTGTTTCAGGGTTTAGGGCAGTGCAGTGGTGTTCGTGCAGTGTAGGGGGTCGTGCTGGGGGTGGTGTTTCAGGGTTTAGGGCAGTGGTGTTCGGGCAGTGTAGGGGGTCTTGCTGGGGGTGATGTTTCAGGGTTTAGGGCAGTGCAGTGGTGTTTGGGCAGTGTAGGAGGTCTTGCTGGGGGTAGTGTTTCAGGGTTTAGGGCAGTGCAGTGGTGTTCGGGCTGTGTAGGGGTCATGCTGGGGGTGGTGTTTCAGGGTTTAGGGCAGTGCAGTGGTGTTCGGGCAGTGTAGGGGGTAGTGAAGGGGGTGGTGTTTCAGGGTTTAGGGCAGTGCAGTGGTGTTCGGGCAGTGTAGGGGGTCGTGCTAGGGTATGTGTTTCAGGGTTTAGGGCAGTGCAGTGGTGTTCGGGCAGTGTAGGGGGTCGTGCAGGGGCTGGTGTTTCAGGGTTTAGGGCAGTGCAGTGGTGTTCGGGCAGTGTAGGGGGTCATGCTGGGGGTAGTGTTTTAGGGTTTAGGGTAGTGCAGTGGTGCTTGTGTAGTGTAGGGGGTCATGCTGGGGGTAGTGTTTTAGGGTTTAGGGTAGTGCAGTGGTGTTTGTGTAGTGTAGGGGGTCATGTTTTAGGGTAGTGCAGTGGTGTTTGGGTATTGTAGGGGGTCATGCTGGGGATAGTGTTTTAGGATTTAGGTTAGTGCAGTGGTGTTTGGGTAGTGTAGGGGTCGTGCTGGGGGTAGTGTTTTAGGGTTTAGGGTAGTGCAGTGGTGCTTGTGTAGTGTAGGGGGTCGTGCTGGGGGTAGTGTTTTAGGGTTTAGGGTAGTGCAGTGGTGTTTGTGTAGTATAGGGGGTCATGTTTTAGGGTAGTGCAGTGGTGTTTGGGTAGTGTAGGGGGTCGTGCTGGGGGTAGTGTTTTAGGATTTAGGTTAGTGCAGTGGTGTTGGGGTAGTGTTTTAGGGTTTAGGGTAGTGCAGTGGTGTTTGTGTAGTGTAGGGGGTCATGCTCGGGGTAGTGTTTTAGGGTTTAGGATAGTGCAGTGGTGCTTGTGTAGTGTAGGGGGTCGTGCTGGAGTAGTGTTTTAGGGTTTAGGGTAGTGCAGTGGTGTTTTTGTAGTGTAGGGGGTCATGTTTTAAGATGCAACGCTCCAATACCTGACCAGTCTGCACTACATAAAACTGCAAAAAAACTAAAAATAAAAAGGGTTTTGCACACTTTTGTCATTGGGCTATATGTGGGCTACATCTGGGTAATATTTGTGCTACATTTGGGCTCTTTTTTCACTGGTGGCAATCTTGGAAGACTTCTTTGTTATGAAGTTTCCTAATTTCCTCATTTACTGCAGTCTCCTCAGTAGGAAATGCTTTCAGTTTTTTACTTTGATTCCATCAAGAAGGCATTCAGATGTGTCACACATTTGCCATAAATTCAGAATGTTATTACTCTAGTTGTTCATTAGATCACTGTAGTAAAGCTACTGCTCACCAAGGAGTTAACTGGAAGTCTACTGCTGGTATTGAAAGTGATTGTTTCAGTCTGCATGTCAGAATTTTCTAATGAAATAGAAGAGGATTTGAGATCTCACTTAAAACATGCACTAAATGTTCTTTTTGCAGCACTAACCATAATTTCTATGGCAAAATGAACCCCCTCATTTTGTTCCTTTTTAAATTAAATGTTTTAAGTGTTACCAGTTTATTCCAATCAAGATGGCTTCAGGTGTGCCATACTTGTGTCATAAGTAAGGCTGTTAGCACTCTAGTTGTTCTTTAGAACACTCTGGGAAGCTGCAGTAGAACACAAAGGCATCAACTGACAGGCTGCTCCTGTTGAAATATAACAGGAAGATATTTGAGATCTCACTTAAAACATGTCCTAATTTTTCTTTCTACAGCACTAACCATAATTTCTATGGCAAAATGAACCCCCTCATTTTGTTCCTTTTTAAATTAAATGTTTTAAGTGTTACCAGTTTATTCCAATCAAGATGGCTTCAGGTGTGCCATACTTTTGTCATAAGTAAGACTGTTAGCGCTCTAGTTGTTCTTTAGAACACTCTGGGAAGCTGCAGTAGAACACGAAGGCATCAACTGACAGGCTGCTCCTGTTGAAATATAACAGGAAGATATTTGAGATCACACTTGAAACATGTCCTAATTTTTCTTTCTACAGCACTAACCATAATTTCTATGACAAAATGAACCCCATCATTTTGTTCCTTTTTAAATTAAATGTTTTAAGTGTTACCAGTTTATTCCAATCAAGATGGCTTCAGGTGTGCCATACTTTTGTCATAAGTAAGACTGTTAGCGCTCTAGTTGTTCTTTAGAACACTCTGGGAAGCTGCAGTAGAACACAAAGGCATCAACTGACAGGCTGCTCCTGTTGAAATATAACAGGAAGATATTTGAGATCACACTTGAAACATGTCCTAATTTTTCTTTCCAGAGCACTAACCATAATTTCTATGACAAGATGAACCCCATCATTTTGTTCCTTTTTAAATTAAATGTTTTAAGTGTTACCAGTTTATTCCAATCAAGATGGCTTCAGGTGTGCCATACTTTTGTCATAGGTAAGGCTGTTAGCACTCTAGTTGTTCTTTAGAACACTCTGGGAAGCTGCAGTAGAACACAAAGGAATCAACTGACAGTCTCTGCCCTTGTTGGATGTACATGTTTTACTGAGAATGTCAGACTTCATTCTCACATGACTGAGAAAGATAATGTGAATTTACAGAAAATATGCTCTCATTTTAGCTTCTGGAGCACCTTCCAAAACTGTATGGGACAAGCATGTGAAAATAGTTTTCTCTCAAACATGATTCATGATATCCCAGCAGAAGGTTTTTCACAGGGTAAAATCACCTTAGAACACACCACAATTCCTGAAATTAGTATGGTACCATCAACAAATGAATTCTAATGTAACTAAAGTCTGTTATCACCCTTTATAGTTCTCCTTTTGGTAACCCTCAAAATCTTCGATTCACTACAATGCATTTCAATGGGGTACTATCATTTATATTGGTCCCAAGATGGCTGCCAGCAATTCCAGGATGAAGTGCTGACAGCCAATCAGATCTCACGATGACATGTGTGGTTAGGCTCCGCCCAGATATATATGTGTTTTTACTTTTGATTTTCTCAGCAACTACTGAATGGATTTACACCATTTAACAAAAAGGGTTCTTTTTGAACCAAGAACTACCTCTTTGCCAAATTTGGTGTAATTCCGTTCAGCAGTTCGGGCTGTAGCCTTGCATAAAGTTTCCTATGGGAAATTGATTTTTTTACTCTTATTTTTTTAATTTCTCCGCAACTACTGAACGGATTTACACCATTTAACAAAAAGGGTTCTTTCTGAACCAAGAACTACCTCTTTGCCAAATTTGGTGTAATTCCGTTCAGCAGTTCGGGCTGTAGCCGTGTCTAAAGTTTCCAATGGGAAAATGAATGCGGAAAACACGTTTTGGGACCCCCCTTTTTTCTCGGCCCCCGCTTGACGAATCACCCTGAGACTTTCAGGGTAGGAGCGGACCGGAGCGGGCCATAAAGTTTGAAAATTGCGCGAAGATTCGTCAACCGACGCAAGAGTTATTTCAAATAGAATGTCGCGGATTTCCTATGGAAAATAGGTCCTAACTATAACTATCTACTGGCGACCGCCAGTAGATAATATATATATATTCACTGAAAAAAACATAGGTTTCAGTGGCGTTATAGTTAGTTGGACATTTCACTCATACAAAACCATAGAAATTCCCCCGTTATAGTTAGTTCAGCTAACTATAACTCGCGCGCCCGCAATGCACTGCTGATGACGTCACATATTACATCACTCATGACATGGTCAGTGACATCACTCATGACATCACTCATGACATCTCAAATGACATCACTGATGACATCATCCTTGTGATAGAGTGTCAGACCTCCTCTCACCCTAATATAACCTTTGATACACACACTCAAAAATACAAACTAACATTTTCAAAACAATGGACATACCAGTACCAGTTACAACACACCTATTCAGTAATTCCAAGATCTACACACACATCCACTCATTCACCAACAGTCCCTATACAGTCACTCATACATGTACTCACTCATCATATGTACTCATACACCTATACATCCTGTTACACACCGCCACTCATCCATAGAGTTACTCACACACATAGTCACACATGCAAACAAAGTATCAAACATCCATTTACTTGCATATACAGTTATACACACACTACCACACTTACTTCTACAGAAACTTAAACATACTTACTCTCTTAAACAATCACTTATAGAAACACCTACTTATTTGTACAGGAACTCTTCCAATCTCTCACTCTCACATATACTCACTTATATACACCAATACTCACATATACTAGTTTAAAACATATGTAGTTACTCATAAAGACACTATTGAGACAGTCATTCACTCACTAACACACCCATACACATACTCATCCACCTATACAGTCCTGTACACATGCTGTCTTCAACACATACAAACAGTGAGTCACTCATTCATGCATATATGCACTAAGTAATACCCCCACCGAACCATACAGACACTCAGACACTCATACTGATACTCAAAAAACCAACTAATAACCCATATAGACACTCATGTAGCTACTCACCAACCCATGCAGCCACTTATACACAAAGTGAGAGACTGATACAGATATTTTCATATTTAAACATTACTCACTAACCCATGTATTCACTAAGATACACTTAATCAGTTATACAATCAATTTTACAAAAAGAAATCATCCATTTAGACACTTATATACCCATTTATTCTTCCATCGACCTTGAGATATACATATATAAAACATATTTAATTTTCAGAAAAACACACATTCACTGGAGGATGTCATCAGTGATGTCATTTGAAATGTCATCAGTGATGTCACTGACCATGTCATGAGTGATGTAATATGTGATGTCATCAGCAGTGCATTGCGGAGCGCGCGAGTTATAGTTAGCTGAACTAACTATAACGGGGAATTTCTATGGTTTTGTACGAGTGAAATGTCCAACTAACTATAACGCCCCTGAAACCTATGGTTGTTTCAGTGAATTTCTAAGGTTTTTTAAATGCTAATTTCTAACTATAACGTGCCTGAAACCTATGGTTTTTTCAGTGAATTTCTAAGGTTTTTTAAATGCTAATTTCTAACTATAACGTGCCTGAAACCTATGGTTTTTTCAGTGAATATATATGCATATTTATTATACTATGTATACATGTGAAAATGTCTCGGTCCCCTGTTTGCCTCGGTGGCACGGAAAAAATGGGTGGAACTGACGTCAGCACGCCGACGAGGTCCTCTTATGGCTCCGATGACGTCATACGGTGTCGCGAGCGGAGCCGTGCTCGTTGACGTGGGAGAGCTAGGAAAGAATTTCTGTGGAATGCTGGTGCAGGGGATATTCACCTAAGTGTTCAGGCTAGTCCTTTGGGAGCAACTGTTTATGTTGCCACTCCAGAAACCGAAACCAGTGATCCGAGGGCAGAGGCCCTGCAGATGGCACACGAGGTGGGGTGACCAGTCGTGTGCACCGGAGGGGCAGCGAAGTGACAATCACCACAACCCACAAAAAAGGTAACGAGGGCACTGAATAACACAGGATCTTCTCTTTGTATCTGGCAGGAACAACGAAGTTAAAATGCCCTAGTACCAAAATGTAGAATTAGTGCTACAACGGTCTTCAAGAGGACCTGCGATGCCGCTTCTGCCTCCCGTACCCTGGAGTCGGCATATGGGTCACGCTGTACGGTCATACTGCGGTGGGACGCACACTCGTTGACCTCTCATGGCACTGCTCCACACTTCAGGGAGGACGCTTTCCATTAGCTATGTTTTCTGATGACATGTCGCGCCGGCCCCGTCCAACCACAGAACTCCTTTAGATCCAAACAGACTCTTCCACTCTCTCACCGGAAGTGAAACCAGGCCACGCGGACACTTTCACAATACAACAGCTGGGAATGCACTTTTCGGTAAAAAAACACATTCCTTCCTCCTAATTAATCAAATAAACGTCTCACTGAAGAACAGGGGCCAGCTTCGATCGGTAAACAGCCGTTACAACGACTTTTACTTTGCGATACCATTACAACGCATGCATTACCACGCATGCGTTGTACATCACGAAGTCATTACTACGCATTTTTAGAACGCATGGTCATTTACCACGCATGCCTTTACAACGAATTTTGTTGTAAAGGTATGTATGGTAAATGACCATGCATTCTAAAAACATGTAGACGATCCATGTCGTTGTAAGGAAACAGAGGCTGTTCCGTTTCCTCACAACGACGTGCACCGCCCTCAGAGATGACGTGAAGCAGGAACCACGAGGAGAGAGGAACCATGAGGAGTGAGAGGTAAGGGGGATTGGGCATGGGGTGGGGGTTTCTTTTCTAGGGTTTAGGGTAGTGCAGTGGTGTTTGGGTGGTTTAGGGGGTCGTGCTGGGGATAGTGTTTTAGGGTTTAGGGTAGTGCAGTGGTGTTTGGGTAGTGTAGGGGGTCGTGCTGGGGGTAGTATTTGAGGGTTTAGGGTAGTGCAGTAGTGTAGGGGGTCATGCTGGGGGTAATGTTTTAGGGTTTAGGTTAGTGCAGTGGTGTATGGGTAGTGTAGGGGGTCGTGCTGGGTTAGTGTTTTAGGGTTTAGAGTAGTGCAGTGGTGTTTGAGTAGTATAGGGGGTCATGCTGGTGGTAGTGTTTTAGGGTTTAGGGCAGTACAGTGGTGTTTGTGTAGTGTAGGGGGTCATGCTGGGGGTAGTGTTTTATGGTTTAGGGTAGTGCAGTGGTGTTTGGGTAGTGTAGGGGGTCGTGCTGGGGGTAGATTTAGGGTTTAGGGTAGTGCAGTGGTGTTTGGTAGTGTAGGGAGTCGTGCTGGGGGTAGTGTTTTAGGGTTTAGGGTAGTGCAGTGGTGTTTGTGTAGTGTAGGGGGTTGTGCTGGGGGTAGTGTTTTAGGGTTTATGTTAGTGCAGGGGTGTTTGGGTAGTGTAGGGGGTAGTGCTGGGGTAGTGTTTTAGGGTTTAGGGCAGTGCAGTGATGTTTGTGTAGTGAAGGGGGTCATGCTGTGGGTAGTGTTTTAGGGTTTAGGGTAGTGCAGTCGTGTTTGTGTAGTGTAGGGGGTCGTGTTTTAGGGTATAGGGGAGTGCAGTGGTGTTTGGGTAGTGTAGGGGGTCATGCTGGGGTTAGTGTTTTAGGGTTTAGGGTAGTGCAGTGGTGTTTGGGTAGTGTAGGGGGTCGTGCTGGGGGTAGTGTTGTAGGGTTTAGGGTAGTGCAGTGGTGTTTGTGTAGTATGGGAGGTCATGCTGGGGGTATATTTAGGGTTTAGTGTAGTGCAGTGGTGCTTGGGTAGTGTAGGGAGTCGTGCTGGGGGTAGTGTTTTAGGGTTTAGGGTAGTGCAGTGGTGTTTGGGTAGTGTAGGGAGTCGTGCTGGTGGTAGTGTTTTAGGGTTTAGGGTAGTGCAGTTATGTTTGGGTAGTGTAGGGTGTCGTGCTGGGGGTAGTGTTTTAGGGTTTAGGGTAGTGCAGTGGTGTTTGGGTAGTGGAGGGGGTAGTGTTTTAGGGTTTAGGGTAGTGCGCCCAACCAGCCACAATATCCGTGGACAAAGGGGATCCTGACTCTTTGGAACGCTCCGTCAATTGAATAATTTGGGTCAAGGGCCCTACCACGTCCAAGACCTATCAATTCCTTTCTTGGGATCCCTCATATACTTGGAGAAAAAGGTACAAAGTTTCTCATCAATTTCAGGCGTGTATGCCACCTTCCCCTTCAGTGAGGGCCTGGGGCATTCTCCCCTCATCCTATTCCTGACCTCCCTTTCAAGGGTTGATGGATTTTCCCCACCGCATACTCTGCCACTTTGGCATCAGGTGTCCACTCTGCCGACCTAGGATGGTAAATTTGGGTAGGCTCGAACATGTCCGAGTGGACCTCGTCCCCAACCGGGGACTGAGAGGAGTGGGACTCTGGACGCCAGGGACACCCCGAGTCCTTATCCTCATCGGAGGAGAAATCATCCTCCGATACACCCTCTCCCTCTAAGGGAAACCCACCGTCGGGGTCTACAATAGTGGTGACAGTGTCGCAATTTTCTCCGGGTTCCTCCTCCTCCCGGCAGGGTGCATGTTTTAGCGTTCGCGCACTCTTGAGGAAGGTCTCCGTAAGTTTATCAAATCCTTCCAAGTGCCCCGCGTTATGCTTAACGGCCCTTTTATTCCCTATCTGGGAGCTACTTAGACCCGCCACCACCAGATCTGGGTCACTGAACACCCCAGGGATGCTTTTCGCCAGCTTATCAACCTGATCCCTAAGAGGAGCCAGCGCCCTAGAAATAGCCAGAGAGAGGGCTTGGTCCACTGCTGGAGGGAGAAGTTGGGGGGCCATTCCTCCTCCACTTCCTGGTAGGAGGAGTAAAAATGGTCTTCTGGAGAAGACATGATAGCAGAGGGTGAGAGCACAGAACAAATGCCCTTAAAATCCTTAAGACAGCCCCCTCGCTGGTGCTCCAACAGCTGGGCTTTCCCCGAAGCTGTTATAAGAATAGACTGAGGCGCGATACCAATTACCACCACCAGGTGGCGCTGGTCACTAACGTGGCCGTGTGGGGAAATCACCGCATAGCGGTGTCAAAATTAGGCGAGGGTTGGTCGGGAATCAAGCGGACACTAAAGGAGTGACCGGATTCCCAAACGCGCGTAAAGACCAGCGGGAGCGCTCGACGGAGCTGCCTCGCTCGGACCAGACGCGCCTAACAGGATCTCACCGCGCGCAGAGCACACAGCGGGAGAAACTGCGACAGGGAGAACATGCTCGGGCAAGAGCCTGCTGCGCAGGGAATATGAAACAATACCAAGGCAATAATGCTAATAACGTGCACAAGAAACCGCTATACAAACAGCAACAACGTCAGATTAAGCCAAGAATGTAAGGAATGCACTTAACTGACGAGCAGTGAAGAAAGAGGAAGCGGAAGGGACGTCACAATATTATATACGATGGACTGTAATATGATTGGACTTTAGTTGCCTTGGAGACTACCCCCTAATGGTTCATGGGTTGTGTAGTCTTTTGTTTAATGATTGTTGTGTTACGTTTTCTTTGAACTGCTATGCAAATAAAGTGAGGAAAGATATGCATAATCCTCGCCTCCGTCCTGCCATAGAATTCATTAAACTTTATTTGATCTGATTTAGAAACATAGATCATAAAAGTGTACATAAAAACAGTAAATCCTCTTTCCTAATACAATACAGTGAGAATTAATTAAAACCAGTAGGTAAAAACGGGTGTTACAAAGCCCGGTTCAGAGCAACTTCAGGTTAACAGAATCGTAAAGTTCAATGTTTCGCAAGATCAATCTCATGTACTTCGTGCAAAACATGCAATAAGGGGTCCAAGTAAGATGTAACGCTCCAATACCTGACCAGTTTGCACTATATAAAACTGCAGAAAAACTAAAAATAAAAAGTGTTTTGCACACTTCTGTCATTGAGCTATATGTGGGCTACATCTGGGTGATATTTGTGCTACATTTGGGCTCTTTTTTCTCTGGTGGCCATCTTGGGAGACATATTTGTTATGAAGTTTCCTAATTTCGTCATTTACTGCAGTCTCCTCAGTAGGAAATGCTTTCAGTTTTTTACTTTGATTCCATCAAGAAGGCATTCAGATGTGTCACACATTTGCCATAAATTCAGAATGTTAGCACTCTAGTTGTTCATTAGATCATTGTAGTAAAGCTACTGCTCACCAGGGAGTTAACTGGAAGTCTACTGCTGGTATTGAAAGTGATTGTTTCAGTCTGCATGTCAGAATTTTCTAATGAAATAGAAGAGGATTTGAGATCTCACTTAAAACATGCCCTAAATTTTCTTTCTGCAGCACTAACCATAATTTCTATGGCAAAATGAACCCCTCATTTTGTTCCGTTTTAAATTAAATGTTTTAAGTGTTACCAGTTTATTCCAATCAAGATGGCTTCAGGTGTGCCATACTTTTGTCATAAGTAAGACTGTTAGCGCTCTAGTTGTTCTTTAGAACACTATGGGAAGCTGCAGTAGAACACAAAGGCATCAACTGACAGGCTGCTCCTGTTGAAATATAACAGGAAGATATTTGAGATCTCATTTAAAACGTCCTAATTTTTCTTTCTACAGCACTAACCATAATTTCTATGACAAAATGAACCCCCTCATTTTGTTCCTTTTTAAATTAAATGTTTTAAGAGTTACCAGTTTATTCCAATCAAGATGGCTTCAGGTGTGCCATACTTTTGTCATAAGTAAGGCTGTTAGCGCTCTAGTTGTTCTTTAGAACACTCTGGGAAGCTGCAGTAGAACACAAAGGCATCAACTGACAGGCTGCTCCTGTTGAAATATAACAGGAAGATATTTGAGATCACACTTGAAACATGTCCTAATTTTTCTTTCTACAGCACTAACCATAATTTCTATGACAAAATGAACCCCATCATTTTGTTCCTTTTTAAATTAAATGTTTTAAGTGTTACCAGTTTATTCCAATCAAGATGGCTTCAGGTGTGCCATACTTTTGTCATAAGTAAGGCTTTTAGCACTCTAGTTGTTCTTTAGAACACTCTGGGAAGCTGCAGTAGAACACAAAGGAATCAACTGACAGTCTCTGCCCTTGTTGGATGTACATGTTTTACTGAGAATGTCAGACTACATTCTCACATGACTGAGAAAGATAATGTGAATTTACAGAAAATATGCTCTCATTTTAGCTTCTGGAGCACCTTCCAAAACTGTATGGGACAAGCATGTAAAAATAGTTTTCTCTCAAACATGATTCATGATATCCCAGCAGAAGGTTTTTCACAGGGTAAAATCACCTTAGAACACACCACAATTCCTGAAATTAGTATGGTACCATCAACAAATGAATTCTAATGTAACTAAAGTCTGTTATCACCCATTATAGTTCTCCTTTTGGTAACCCTCAAAATCTTCAATTCACTACAATGCATTTCAATGGGGTACTATCATTTATATTGGTCCCAAGATGGCTGCCAGCAATTCCAGGATGAAGTGCTGACAGCCAATCAGATCTCACGATGACATGTGTGGTTAGGCTCCGCCCAGATATATATGTGTTTTCTTTTTCAAATTTCTCAGGAACTACTGAACGGATTTACACCATTTAACCAAAAGGCATGACTCTGAACCAAGGGCTACCTTTTGCCAAATTTGGTGTAATTCCGTTCAGCAGTTCGGGCTGTAGCTGCGATGAAAGGTTCCTATGGAAAATTGCATGGGGAAAACACGTTTTGGGACCCCCCTTTTTTCTCAGCTCCCACTTGATGAATCACCCCGAGACTTTCAGGATAGGAGCGGACCGGAGCGGGCCACAAGTTTTGAAAATTTCGCGAAGATTCGTCAACCGGCGCCAAAGTTATTTCAAATAGAATGTTGCGGATTTCCTATGGAAAATAGGTCCTAACTATAACTATCTACTGGCGACCACCAGTAGATAATATATATATATATATATATATTCACTGAAAAAACCATAGGTGTTAGGGACAGTTATAGTTTGTTGGACATTGCACTCGTAGAAAACCCGTGAAATTCCCCCGTTATAGTTAGTTCAGCTAACTATAACTCGCGCCCCGCAATGCACTGCTGATGACGTCACATATTACATCACTCATGACATGGTCAGTGACATCACTGATGACATCACTGATGACATCTCAAATGACATCACTGATGACATCATCCAGTGACTGTGTGTTTCTGTAAAGTTTAAATATATTTAATATATATAGGGAAAGGCGTTGTGAAGAATGAGTGGGTGTATAAGTGTCTGAATGGATGATTTAGTAGGTGCGTGACTAACTCTATAAGTGAGTGATTAAACGTATCTTACTGAATGCATGGGTTAGTGACTAAACTGGGTGAATGTCTGTATCCGTCTGTCTGTTGCTGTGTAAGTGGCTGCATGGGTTTGTGAATAGCTACATGAGTGTCTATATGAGTTATTGATTGGTTGTCTGAGTATCTGTATGGGTGCCTGAGTATTTGTGTGGGTGGGGTGTGTGCGACTCTGTGCATAGATGTGTGAGTGGGTGATTCACTGGGTGGATGGTTTCAAGAGTGCATCTGTGATAGACTGTATGGGTGGGTAAGTGTGTGTAAGAGTGTGTTAGTAAGTGAATGTATGTCCCAGTGGTACATGTGTGAGTAACTACATATGTGAAAGGCAGTATATATGTGTGTTGGAGTATATAAATAGCTATAAGCGAGAGTGTGTGATTGTGAGAGTGACTGTATGGATGAGTGTGTGCTTGTATCAGTGATTGTATAAGAGCGTAAGAATGTGCTACTATTTGTATGAGTAAGTGAGCTGGTGTGTGTATAACTGTATAGGTGAGTAAATGGCAGTGTGATTAATTATTTGCATGACTGACTAGGTGTGTGAGTACCTCTATGGATGAGTGGCGGTGTGTGAGTGTCTGTATAGGTGTATGAGTGCATATGATAGTAGCTGTATTGATGAGTGACTGCATGTATGAGTGACTGTATGGGTGAGTGACTGGATGTGTGTGTAGACCTAGGAATCAGTGAGTGAGTATGTAGTAACTGCTATTGGTGTGTCTATGGTTTTGAGAATGGCAGTCTGTATTTTAGAGTGGGTGTATCATAGGTTATATTAATCTGTGAGGAGGTGCACCAGAGGATCACGTGGATGATGTCATCAGTGATGTCATCAGTGATGTCATTTGAGATGTCATCAGTGATGTCACTGACCATGTCCTGAGTGATGTAATATGTGATGTTATCAGCAGTGCATTGCGGGGGCGCGCGTTATACTTAGCTCAACTAACTATAGCGGCTGATTTTCTCTGGTTTTGTACGAGTGAATTGTCCAACTAACTATAACGTCCCTGAAACCTGTGTTTTTTTCAGTGAATTTCTATGGTTTTATAAATGCTAATTTCTAACTATAACGTCCCTGAAACCTATGGTTTTTTCAGTGAATGTCAAAGGTTTTTAAATGATCATTTCTAACTATAACGTCCCTGAAACCTATGGTTTTTTCAGTGAATTTCTAAGGTTTTTTAAATGCTAATTTCTAACTGTAACAACCCTGAAACCTATGGTTTTTTCAGTGAAGTTCAAAGGTTTTTTAAATGTTAATTTCTAACTATAACGTCCCTGAAACCTATGGTTTTTTCAGTGAATTTCAAAGGTTTTTTAAATGATAATTTCTAACTATAACATCCCTGAAACCTATGGTTTTTTCAGTGAATTTCTAAGGTTTTTTAAATGCTAATTTCTAACTGTAACGACCCTGAAACCTATGGTTTTTTCAGTGAAGTTCAAAGGTTTTTTAAATGTTAATTTCTAACTATAACGTCCCTGAATCCTATGGTTTTTTCAGTGAATGTCAAAGGTTTTTAAAATGCTAATTTCTAACTATGCCTACAGAGGAAGGACATGTACAGAAAGAGGAAGAAAGGCGCAGAAAGAAGCAAGAGAAATGCAGAAAGAACCAACAGAGGTGCAGAAAGAGGCCTTGTTGCAAAGTCATCCTGTGCCCCCAACTTTTTGCTGACTGGTACTGGTGGTAACTGACTCTGACTAACCAGGCCCGGAGCCAGTGCTATGCTGAAAGACACTTAGAATACAGTGAAAACACCTACATACACTAGGGTACACTATGGGTTGGGGTACCCCTGTGATTAGCATGACCTCCCCTGTAAGGCCCTAGTATATAAGAGGGCAGGGGATTAAAACTATCTCTAAGTCAGAGGTGCAGAAAGAGGCAAGAGAAGTGCAGAAAGAAGCAACAGAGGTGCCGAAAGAGGCAAGAGAGGTGCAGAAAGAAGCAAGTGAAGTGCAGAAAGAGGCAAGAGAGGTGCAAAAAGAGGCAAGAGAATTGCTGAAAGAAGCAACAAAGGTGTAGAAAGAAGCAAGAGAAGTGCAGAAAGAGGCAAGTGAGGTGCAGAAAAAAGCAAGAGCAGTGCAGAAAGAGCCAACAGAGGTGCTGAAAGAGGCAAGGGGGGTGCAGAAAAAGGTAGGAGAGGTGCACAAAGAGGCAAGAGAGGTTCAGAAAGAGGCAGGAGGGTGCAGAAAGAAGGGATAGAAGTGTAGAAAGAGGCAAGAGAATTGCTGAAAGAAGCAACAGAGGTGTAGAAAGAAGCAAGAGAAGTGCAGAAAGAGGCAAGAGAATTGCTGAAAGAAGCAACAGAGGTGTAGAAAGAAGCAGGAAAAGAACAGAAAGAGGCAAGTGAGATGCAGAAACAGGCAAGAAAGGTACAGAAAGAGGGAAGACGAGTGCAGAAAGAGACAACAGGGGTGCAGAAAGAAGCAAGACAGGTGCAGAAAGAAGCATGGAAAGTGCAGAATGAAGCAACAGGGGTGCAGAAAGAGGCAAGAGAAGTGTAGAAAGAAGCAACAGAGGTGCAGAAGGAGGCAAGAGAACTGCAGAAAGAGGTAAGAGAGTTTACATAAACAGGCAAAAGAGGTACAGAAAGAGGGAACAGAGGTGAATACAGAGGCAAGAGAGGTGCAGACACAGGTAAAAGGGGTGCAGAAAGAGGCAAGAGGGGTGCAGAAATTTGCAAGAGAGGTGCAGAAAGAAGCAAGAGCAGTGCAAATGAACCAACAGAGGTGCAAAAAGAGGCAAGTGAGGTGCAGAAGGAGGCAAGAGAACTGCAGCAAGAGGCAAGAGAGTTGCAGAAACAGGCAAAAGGGGTGCAGAAAGAGGGAACAGGTGGGCATACTGAGGCAAGAGAGGTGATGAAAGAGGGAAGAGGGGTGTAGAAAAAGGCAAGAGGGATGCAGAAATTTCGAACACAGGTGCAGGAAGAAGCCAGAGCAGTGCAGAAAGAACCAACAGAGGTGCAGAAATAGGCAAGAGGGGTACAGAAAAAGGCAAGTGAAGTGCAGAACGAAGCAAAAGAGGTGCAGAAAGAACCAACAGAGGTGGACAAAGAGGCAAGAGGGGTGCAGAAAGGGGTAGGAGAGGTGCACAAAGAGGCAAGAGGGGTACAGAAAGAGGCAGGATGGGTGCAGAAAGAGGAAGAGAACTGCAGAAAGAAGCAACAGAGGTGCAGAAAGAGGCAAGTGAGGTGCAGAAAGAAGCAAGATAAGTGCAGAAAGAAGCAACAGAAGTGCAGAAAGAGGGAAGAGGGGTGAAGAGAGAGGCAAGAGGGGTGCAGAAAGAAGCAAGACAGGTGCAGAAAGAAACAAAAGAAGTGCAGAAAGAAGGAAGAGGGGCAGAAAGAGGCAAAAAGGGTGCAGAAAGACGTAAGAGGGGTACAGAAAAAGGCAAGAGAGGTACAGAAAGAGGGAAGAAGGGTGCAGAAAGAGGCAAGAGGGGTACAGAAGAAGCAAATGAGGTACAGAAAGAGGCAACAGACATGCAGAAAGAGGGAAGAGAGGTGCAGAAAGTAGAAGAGATTTGCAGAAAGAGGCAAGAGAAGTGCAGAAGGAAGCAAGAGTGGCTTGCACACCATTAGTACCATTTTAACACACCCACATTTAGCAATAAGTAACAGGTGACCATTCTAGGTTTGCAAAGGGCCTTCCACCACGCTATAACACTTGTCGCTGCATTTCTGGTAACGTTTGAGCCGTTTGAGCTATAAACAAGGCTTTTTTTGTTCAAATCTGCAGATTAGGGAGCAGATGATGAATTATGTGGCTATTGCAGATAATGTATAATTGTGCGAAAGTCGGTGCAGCCAAACGGTCGCATAATTCCAGTGGCCCTGCTCATACCTCTGACTAGGTCCACAAGTGCTCCTCAGTGATTCCTTCTTTTTTGTCTCACTGAGTTCATAGTTGAGCTTCTATGGAAATGAGGAAGACTAAACCTGAGGTTACCACTCCACAACACAGACTACCATACCACATAATTACTCTCCATAACACATAATCCCACTCTACATAATTCCTATACACTAAATACCACATACTTTCTATCCACATAATTTCACTGCACAACATACCACATAATTCCACTACACACAACGTACATCCACTCCACTCCAAAAAACATTAGTAAAAAACTTTTACATTTACAACGACAATAGCTCTAACTCTCGCAAATGCGAAACCTATTACATTGCAAATACTTCTTTAACTAGTAGTTGCGTTTGCAGAGTGGTGGAGAAAGGATGCTGGGCCTATGACCAGCGCTCAGGAATTCCGCTGCGTAGGACTTACAGGAGGAACCAGGAGGGCTTCTTGGCCCCCAAAGTCCCTCAGGAGTAAATTGGACTTCATCCCCCATCCCGTAGTCTGCCAGGAGGCGCGTTTGCAGAGTGGTGGAGAAAGGGGGGCATGGCCTCCGAAGACGTCTTAGCAATCCCACTGTGTGGGACTTACTGGAGGTAACAAGAGGGGTAGTTGACCCCCAAGGACATCCTTGGGGGCCAACTACCCCTCCTATTACCTCCAGTGAGTCCCACACAGTAGGATTGCTAAGTTCTCATAGCAGGCCACGCCCCCTTTACCCACCACTCTGCAAACCTGGCACGCTCTTGGATGGGGATTGAAGTCCCCTTCGCTGCTGGGGGTCCTTTAGGGGCCAACTAGCCTACCTCTTACCTCCAGTAAGCCCCACACAGTGGGATTGCTGAGAGGTGGACACAGGCCATGCCCCCCTTCTCCACCACTCTGCGTGCAGGAGCCCCCCCACGTATTTTTTTGAAAAAAGCCCCGGGGAGGTGGCGGTCCCCGGGGCTGCGGGGGGCTGTGTGTCCCCCGCACATTAAGAGGAAAGCCCCAGGGAGGTGGTGGTCCCCGGGGCTATGGGGGGCCCACGGGCCCCCACACCATAATTTTTCATTTCCCCCGGGACTTGGCCCACCCGGGGGCTTAAAACAAACATTTAAAAAAAAAGTTCATCTGGATTCGCGAACCCAGCGCAAATTTGGCTGATTTTTGTTTTTTTTTAAATGCTTTTTTTTGGCTCTGGGGGTCCTTGTGGGACCCCCTGAGCAGGCCTAGGGGGTCAGGGTGTTTCTACCCTGCCCCCTTTTCTTGTTTTTTAATGTTTTTTAACTTTTTTCTTGTGACTCGGTTACCGAGTCACAAGATGGCTGCCAACACTTCCTGGTTTGGAGTGTTGGCAGCCAATCAGAATTAAGCTTGTGCTCGGGAGGCTTCGCGAATCCTCCTCGGTGCTCAGATATATAAATTAATGTTTTTTGAATTTCTCAGCAACTACTGAACGGATTTACACCATTTTTTAAAAAAAGGTCGCTTTCTGGACCAAGAGCTACTTTTTTGCCAAATTTGGTGTAATTCCATTCAACAGTTCGGGCTGTAGCTGTGTCTAAAGTTCCTATGGAAATTAACATGGGGAAAATACGTTTTGACAGGAGCTGACCTGAGTGAACCATTAGTTTTGAAAATTTCACGAAGATTCGTCAAATGGCGCCAAAGATATTGGCAAAAGAAATAACACTTTTTGAATAGAAACAAGCTCCTAAGTATAACTACCTACTGGCGGCCGCCAGTAGGTAATATATATATATATATATATATATATATATATATATATATATATATATTCACTGAAAAAACCACAGGTTTCAGGGACGTTATAGTTAGTTGGACATTTCACTCGTACAAGACCAGAGAAATTCGGCCGTTATAGTTAGTAGAGCAAACTATAACTCGCGCACCTGCAATGCACTGCTGATGACGTCACATAATACATCACTCATGACATGGTCAGTGACATCACTGATGACATCACTGATGACATCTCAAATGACATCACTGATGACATCATCCAGTGAATGTGTGTTTCTGTAAAGTGTAAATATGTTTTATAGATATATAGGCCAAAGTGTATTGAAGAATGAGTGGGTGTATGACTGTCTGGATGGATGATTTAGTAGCTGCGTGACTGATTGTATAAGTGACTGATTAAGCATGTCTTTCTGAATGTATGGGTTAGTGACTAAACTGTGTGAATGTCTGTATCAGTCTGTCTGTTGGTGTGTAAGTGGCTGCATGGGTTGGTGAGTAGCTACATGACTGTCTATATGGGTTATTGTTTGGTTGTCTGAGTATCTGTATGGGTGCCTGAGTGTCTGTGTGGGTGGGTGGGGGGTGTGTGACTTTGTGCATAGATGTGTGAGCGGGTGATTCACTGGGTGTATGGGTTCAAGAGTGCGTCTGTGAGAGGCTGTATGGGTGGGTGAGTGTGTGTATGGCTGTGTTGGTGAGTGAATGGATGTCTCAGTGGTATATGTGTGAGTAACTACATATGTGAAAGGCAGTATATGTGAGTGTTGGAGTATATAACTTACTATATGTGAGAGTAAGTGATTGTGAGAATGGCTGTATGGATGAGTGTGTGCTTGTGGCAGTGATTGTATAAGAGAGTATGTGTTAGTATTTATATAAATAAGTGAGGTGGTCTGTGTATAACTGTATAGGTGAGTAAATGGGTGTGATTGAGTCTTTGCATGACTGAGTAGGTGTGTGAGTAAGTCTATGGATGAGTGGCGGTGTGTGAGTGTATGTATAGGTATATGAGTGCATATGATAGTGCTGTACTGATGAGTGACTGCATGTATGAGGTACTGTATCGGTGAATGAGTGGATGTGTGTGTGTAGAGCTAGGAATCAGTGAATGTGTATGTTGTAACTAGTATTGGTGTGTCTATGGTTTTGAAAATGGTAGTCTGAGCCGGTGTGTATCCGGTAGGGGGTGATATGCAGTAAGACCCTTGTTTTGCCAGAAATGCTAGTTAGAATATTCTGAAGACTGCTAGGTTTACCCATCCTTGGTTTTTCTCTAGTCTTAGTTTTTTATGCTTATCCGTGCTTTCTTCCTCGCCATAAGAATTTAGAGATCAGGATATCTACTTTGCAGTGAAAGTCATCTGTGAGTAGGAGTGGGAGCATGCTGATCAGGTAGTTAATCATTGGGGTGATCATCATTTTGATAGTTTCAATTCTGCCCCACCACGTTATGAATTTTGGAGACCAGGACTCCAGAAGTTTCTTAATCTTTTCTAGCAATAGTTTCTCATTGTGAATTAGTGTGTCTATTAGGTCACTCCCAAAATGTATACCTAGATATTTGATATACCCTGTTTGCCAGGCTAGTCCTGACCCCCCCAGAAAATCCCTAGTACAGTGAATATTTAGTGGTTTGCATTCTGATTTGTCCCTGTTTAGCTTGTATCCTGAGTGCCCGGAATATTCTGTTATGGTATCTATCAGGGCCTCAATTGAGGCCTTCGGTTGTTCCGTTACTATTAGTATGTCATCAGCGTTTGCGGCGAGTTTTATCTCAACGCCACTAATATCGACCCCTTTTATGTTCGTGTTTAGCTTGATGTCACGGATCAGGGGTTCCAGTGCCAGCAGAAATAGCGAGGGGACAGTGGGCAGCCCTGTCTTGTACCCCGTTGTAGCAAAAATGGCTCAGAAAGTGACCCATTAACGACAATACGTGCTGTTGGGTCCCCATACAGGGCCATCACCATGCGTATATATCCTTCCTCTAAGTTGAAAGATTGCATGCAGCATTCCAGGAAGGTCCAGGAAACCCTATCAAAGGCCTTCTCGGCATCTAGGGTAATAGCTACTGCTGGCTCTGATTTTGTGGCCGTATGTTCCAGTATGTGGCAGAGAAGTCGGGTGTTGTCGTTAGACATCCGAGTGTGTAGGAATCCCACCCTGGAGTTGCTTATTAGATTGGGTAGGGCAGAATTGAGTCTGACTGCCAATATGATGGTAGTCTAGGCGCTATTTCTGAGTGTTCTATTATATGTGTGTGGGGTCCCGAGATTAGTATATAGTCTATCCTGCTGTACGAATTGTGTGGGTTAGAGTAGAATGTAAAGTCCCTAGTGTCCGGGTGCTGGAGGCACCATGGGTCTTTAAGGTTAAATTTTGAGCACATATTTTTGAGTGTGGCGTGTGCGTTCGTGGGCTGGTATTGGCAGGATGACTGTCTATCCATTATATGGTCCAGTGGTATATTAAAATCCCCCGCCACCACCATGAGGTCGTTCTGGGGAAAACTATCTAGAGTGTGTGATACCTCCTCCCAAAAGGTTGGGTCGTCCGCGTTTGGGCCGTATATGTTAGCTACGTGGATTAGCTCCTCTCCCCTTCTCAGATGCGTCACCAAAAGTCTGCCCTCTTCATCGTGGGTCTGTGATTCTAGTGTTAGGTTGGATCTTTTAGATAACAGTGTCATGACCCCTCGCTTCTTCTTTTCGGCTGGCGAGCAAGCCAACTGTGAGATCCAGTTGCCTCTCACTAGCTTGGCATCCTCCATGGATAGTTTGGTCTCTTGTAACAGGATTATATCTCCTTTAGTGTTGGCTAGATAGTCTAATATCTTCCTGCGTTTAATGGGGTGGTTAAGCCCTTTGACATTGAGGGACACTATGTTGAGGTCAGATGCCAGGCTGAGTGCGTTACTGTGGGCCATTAGCTAGGGTAAGGCATGTCGGGTGCATCTTCTCTATATACCCAATTCACAACTACTCTATCTCGGAGTTCTGAGCTGGAGGATGGTACTATTTGTTCCCCCTCCCTATTCTCCCCATACAGTACGGCTTCAGGCCCCGTGTGAGCTGCATGTAGAATAGGTGTTGTCTCTGTGTGTGCAGATATGCCAGGTCTCCCGATTACGTAGGGTATCAGGACTTGCCAGAAACATTTTGTAGAGAAAAAAGAGGTGAAAATGGAAAGGAAGATACGGAATAAAGAAAGCAAAGAGCTGAGCGACCCCCCCTCTCTCCCCTCCCGCCCCTCCCCCCAGTCACAAAAACATCGTGTGTCGGACGTGCGATGACAGGGTCGTCGTCCCCGTCTCTCGGGGAATAACTGTCTCGTGGTTATATGTCTCTGTACTCCCAAGAGAGCCTAGAAGTTACTAGCTGTGTATCATTTCTGTGATTGTAAGCCCCCGCCCTTGAACACAATGACTATACAGGATAAAGGATATGAGGATTGTCTCTTGGGTTGAGTGTAGGCAACGCGTGTTGAGATGCCACCGACGTCAATTGTCCGTTGGTCCGATGGTCCTTGGACGAGACTTGAGGTGTCCATTGAGGTAGGAATGTGTAGCTTAGTGAGGTAGATACTGGTTGCGAGTCTCTTGGGTTATTTTTTGATTCACTTAGTCCCCAGCTCCGGTGAGGCTCTCCTTTTGCTGGATCCGGCTTGTGACGTCTTCATTTCCTGGGCTGTTGGACCGGCCAGGTATATATCCAGCTCCTTAGGGTCGTCGAAAATGTGCGATCGTCCACTATCGCTTATCCTGAATTTGGCGGGTCCAATAAAAGAGAATTGTATGTTTTTCTTCCTGAGTTTGTCTCGTAAGGCAAGGAACCCTTTTCTAGTGTCGACCGTGGGTTTAGAGTAGTCATGCGTAAACATGATCTTATGACCTTTCCAGGAAATCTGGTGCAAAGTTGAAGATGGCCTCCGTGTGCTGTGATCTCAGAGGCTTACAGATTATAGGTCGGGCTGCATTCCTTGTTGTAGATTTAAAGGTGGGAACTCTGTGTGCCCTATCTAGCTCAAACTGACGGTCGAATTTTAGGTTTGTGAGTTTGGGGACCAGATCCTCAAGCAAGGCCAGGCACGAGCCCGCTGTGTCTTCAGAGCCCTCCGGGATCCCCAGTATTCAGATGTTCCCCCGCCGATTGCAATCTTCCAGCTCCGCTGTTTGTTTCTGGAGTGACGCGGTAAGTTTGTCAGAGTCCTCAGCTCTTTGCTTGAGCTGAGGCCAGTGTCCTCGATATCACTGATTCTTTGTTCTGCTGCAGCGAGTCTGTTGTTAACTGTGTGCATGTCGGCCCTGAACGCTACGATCTCTAACTGGATCGCATCTGTGGTTTGCTTTGTGGTCTTGGCCAGGTCATGGACATCTGCTAATTTTTTTTAGGATCATCTATAGGGTGCCGTTGATGTCTGGTTTCTGTTTGAGCGGCGAGTCAGATATCGCAGGTTCTCCTTTGTTTTTTTTAAGCCTTTGCTGGAGCCTTGATTCTCTCTCTGCCATGTTTGCAAGTCGCGAATTTCCTGGTGTTACGCAGTTTTTTTTTTGCGCTGTTCCTGGGCTGCTGTGGCCTTGTGTTCCTTGTGGTCCATTTTTGTCCGTTTGGGTTCTGTGACTCCCTACCTGGTGGTAGCCTACTCTGCTACAACTGCGCTCCTCCACCGTATGCTCTCAGGATGGTGCGGTGCAGAGTCCCTTCTTCAGCGACTTCCTGTGTGATGGCGTGGGGTTGCCCTGTGTGTTGGACCTTACGGTGGGTCCCCCCCTTGTCACTCTGCCACCGCTACCCTCCTCGTTGGCCTGCCGTGGCTGTTGGTAGTCAAATGGTGTTCCCCCTGTCTGCTTCCATTGATCTACTGATGGTGCTGCTTTCGCTTCCTCGTCTGTTATGTGAGCAACTTCACTTTTGCAGGGTTCTTTTTAGCACTGAGAAGCAGCCATCCTGAACAATCTAATCCGCCTGGCTCTACTAACAGCAAATAGGCACAACCACGCCTCCAACCAGTCCATTTTTAAAAATACAAAAATTGCAATACTAAAGATAGATAAGAAACTGGAGAACAGCATCAAGGGCTCTAAGATGGAGTCACTCTGGGCCAATAGTAAGATTCTATACAAGGGGAAATGCCTAACCTTCGACACATGGATTGAGAAAGGTATCTACCACCCTTACCAATTAGAAGACGGTGCATACCCCGCTACTTTCGCAGACCTCAAGTCTAGGCATAACCTAACAGACATCGAATTCTATAACTTTTTGAAAATCAGAACGGCCTTGACCAAAACCAAACTATCCACTGCACAACCGTCAATCTCCCGGTATATGGCAAACATTAATAAATTAGGACACCAGGTCTCACACCTCTACAAACTCCTATGCCCAAAATCCTCTAAATTTAATGACAAGACAATTAACTATTGGGAAAAACAAACTAAAAACACACTTAACGAACAAGAACGGGACACACTATGGGCCTCTGCCTCATGCAATAAAATCTCCCCAGTGCTATCACAAACAAAATTTTGGCTGCTCCATAAGGCTTTTTGGACCCCTGCACGCTTATTCTCGTTAGGTCTCAGGAAGGATGCATTATACTGGAACTGTAACAAGGAAAAGGGGGACCTAGCACATCTTATCTACCATTGCCCAACACTCAAAACATTCTGGGAGAAAATCTTTGGTTTTATAAATAAGTTGCTGGGCTGTACGCTAACAAATGAATTTTCCTTCCTCACCACCGCATTTATGACCGCAGAACTAAGATCAGATCGCAGCAGTGAAAATGGTCCTAGCCAATTGGAAAGACACAAGTAAGACCTCATACAAAGGATGGTTCAACTGGATTACGCATCTCAGAGGTGCGGACAACATTGCACTACAGAACTCACCCTGGAGACCAGCAACCAGAGGGATGTGGAAATCACTCGACACGTACCTAGACTTTTACGAACCCCCATGAAAACAACACTTGCCGGCGAAACATACCCTGATCCCCCTTATGTACGGAAAAGTGAATGTAACTGAGCACAACTATCATGGCCCCACGGGTCTGTAGGTGAACAAACATGTTTCCCAATCTCTCCACAAGTAAACTAGCTGTATGTCAGTTTTGACAGGCGATCAAAGGACTTATAACTATCAGAGCCTGTCTCCTTGTTGTTCTTCTTGCACCCCTTTCTTTCTTGCCTTTTTCTATCACTCTTTCTCTTGTTTTCAGCAAATTACGTCATGTGGGGTTAGCTAAGTAAATGTGTCAGAGTGCCTCAGGACACTTGTACAAACTGTGATTGGCTAACCTTGTAACAGAAATGCTATTGTTTTTGTATAAAAGAAAATAAAACACTTTGAAATTAAAAAAAAAAAGAAAATGGTAGTCTGCATTTTAGAGTGGGTGTATCAAAGGTTATATTAGGGTGTGAGGAGGTGCATTAGATTATCACGTGGATGATGTCATCAGTGATGTCATTTGAGATGTCATCAGTGATGTCACCAGTGATGTCACTGACCATGTCATGAGTGATGTAATATGTGACGTCATCAGCAGTGTATTGCGGGCGCAGAGTTATAGTTAGCTCTACTAACTATAACAGCCGGATTTCTCTGGTTTTGTACGAGTGAAATGTCCAACTAACTATAACGTCCCTGAAACCTGTGGTTTTTTCAGTGAATTTCTAAGGTTTTTTAAATGCTAAATTCTAACTATAACGTCTCTGAAACCTACAGTTTTTTCAGTGAATTTCTAAGGTTTTTTAAATGCTAATTTCTAACTATAACGTCCCTGAAACCTATGTTTTTTTTAGTGAATTTCAAAGGTTTTTTAAATGCTAATTTCTAACTATAACGTCCCTGAAACCTATGGTTTCTTTCAGTGAATTTCAAAAGTTTTTTAAATGAGAATTTCTAAGTATAATGTACCTCAATCCTATGGTTTTTTAAATGACTAAATATATATATATATTTTTTTTTAAACAAAACTTGAGATTAATTTATAGTTAGGAAACTATATTCATTCTTTCTTTTTTTAAAAATTATTATACAGAAGTCGCGCACTCTACGCGCACCCTACATGATGGCTGCGCGCATCCTGGTAGCGCCCATTTTAGAAATCGAGTGGGGGTTGCGACTTCGGCGTGATTTGGAAAGTATGAAATATCTTTAAAGTAATTATCAATAAAAGTTGTGCTTTAAGTGTTTGTTTAATTTTATTTACAAAAGTATTTATAAACTAATTTTTTCAGTATACTTCGAACAATACCAAATTTTCCGTATGCTCGACGAATGCGCGTAGCGTGCGCGACCCCTCCCTGCACGTATTTCCGGGGTCGCGCCGTGATCGCACGGGGGTCGCGACGTTGGCGTATTTTCAAACTTTAAAAAATTACTTTTGAAAGTTAGAATATGATATTACAGTAAACAGTTTTGCTAATATACTTATTAAAATATTATAGAAATGTTTATTTATAGTGTATAATCGTGTATACAATATTTTACGGATGCGCGATAGGTGCGTGACGGGTGCACGCACCCTACGCGACTTCATGTCAGCAGAATAAAAAAGAATCTGATTGGTTTAAATCATTTTCATTCTGGAAGAGGGAGGATCCATCCTTCTGATATTCCCCTTACTATTTGAGTTTCATTGAGAGAACACCTGTTTGCTGCTTCTCTTTCCTCGTATACATTTTTTGTGTGTTTCTTTATTTTTTTTGAACAACAATGGCTTCCAGCGTTGCTCCTGTTGATCCTTTGGCCATTGAGGAGGAAGAAGAGATTGTGGAGCGCACCAGAAAGAGGAAGGAAAGTATTGTCTGGGCCTTCTTCTCTGTTCCAGAGGGCGAGAAGAAAGTTAATGCCCGAAAAGTCACCTGCACTATTTGCCAGAGGGTATTGTCTGAAGGGTCGGAGAAGAAATATTCATGCGGTACCAGCAGCCTGAAAAAACATCTGGAGACTCTGCACCCAATTCACCTGGCAAGAGAGGAGGAGAGAATTGAATGCTGCTGCAGAACAAGACCCTAATGCTCCTTCCACCTCAGCACAGCAACTTCCACCTGCTCCAAGGCCCCACATTCTGCCCGAATTTTTAAATGCTACAGTAAGTTGCACAAAGTGCGACACCAAACTTTGCATTGGAGAGCAATGTGTGGATCTCATCACTGCTGCTCTAAAAGCACATAAATGCTAAAAAAAATTATAATGTGCTTTTTGTTTGTTAGAGATCGTTTGTTGATCTTCATTTTTGTCTGTTCTTATAAAAATGAAAAACACACAAAAAAGTAAAAAAGGTTAAAAATATTTTTTTTAAATTTAATTGTTCAAAAAAATAAAATAAACGGTTTTTACGGAACCACATCTACTGGTTAAAAGAAGAAAAATTACCAGAGTGATTGCATGAGAGTATGGACACTGTGTGGGTGATTGGAGAAATGCAGGTCTAGTGCATCGTTATTTTATGAATATTTGGGTAGTGGCAACGTGATTGAATGAGTTTATGGATAATAGCTGGGTAATTGGAGGAGTGCATGGGGAGTGACAGGATGATTTGTGGACTGCATGGGTACTACCTGGGTAATTGAAGGTGTGAAAGAGCAGTGTCTAGGCGGTTAGAGGACTGCATGTGTAGTGGACAGGGGATTGTAGCAGTGCATGTGTTAGTGCCTGGGTCATTGCATGAGTATATGGGTATTGACTGGATGATTAGAGTACTGCAAGGAGAGTGCATGGTGAATTTATAACTGCTTGGGTATTGGCGGAGTGATTGGATAAGTACATGGTACTGGCTGGGTGGTTAGAGGAGTGCATGGGTAGTGACA
This sequence comes from Calotriton arnoldi, assembly GCA_963921515.1. Classification (NCBI taxonomy): domain Eukaryota; kingdom Metazoa; phylum Chordata; class Amphibia; order Caudata; family Salamandridae; genus Calotriton; species Calotriton arnoldi. Next base: position 78,439 of record CAWUFW010021980.1, on the reverse strand, counting down.
GGGGGATTGCTGGAGTGCATGGGTACTACCTAGGTAATTGAAGGTGTGAATGAGCAGTCTCTTGGCGATTAGAGGATTGTATGGGTAGTGCACAGGTGATTGAAGCAGTGCATGGTTACTGCCTGGGTCATTGCATGAGTGCATGTATACTTACTGGATGATTATGGTACTCCAAGGAGAGTGCCTGGTGAATTTATAACTTTTTGGGTATTGGTGGAGTGATTGGATAAGTACATGGTACTGGCTGGGTAATTGGAGGAGTGCATGGGTAGTGACAGGGTGATGGCTGGAGTGCATGGGTACTACCTGGGTAATTGAAGATGTGAATGAGTAGTGTCTAGGAAGTTAGAGGACTGCATGGGTAGTGCACAAGGGATTGTAGCAATGCATGGTTACTGCCTGGGTCATTGCATTAGTACATGGGTACTGAGTGGATGATTAGAGAACTGCAAGGAGAGTGCCTGGGTGAATTTATAAGTGCTTGGGTACTGGCGGAGTGATTTGATAAGTACATGGTACTGACTGGGTGATTGGAGGAGTGCAAGGGATGTGACAGGCGGTTTGCTGGACTGCATGGATACTACCTGGGTAATTGAAGGTGTGAATGAGCAGTGTCTACGCGGTTAGAGGACTGCATGGGTAGTGCACAGGGGATTGTAGCAGGACATGTGTTAGTGCCTGGGTCTTGCATGAGTACATGGGTACTGACTGGATGATTAGAGTACTGCAAGGAGAGTGCATGGTGAATTTATAACTTTTTGGGTATTGGCGGAGTGATTGGATAAGTACATGGTACTGGCTGGGTGGTTGGAGGAGTGCATGGGTAGTGACAGGGTGATGGCTGGAGTGCATGGGTACTACCTGGGTAATTGAAGGTGTGAATGAGTAGTGTCTAGGTGGTTAGAGGACTGCATGGCTAGTGCACAAGGGATTGTAGCAATGCATGATTACTGCCTGGGTCATTGCATGAGTACATGGGTACTGAGTGGATGATTAGAGAACTGCAAGGAGAGTGCCTGGGTGAATTTATAACTGCTTGGGTATTGGCGGAGTGATTGGATAAGTACATGGTACTGGCTGGGTGGTTGGAGGAGTCCATGGGTAGTGAAAGGGTGATTGCTGGACTGCATGGGTACTACCCGGGTAATTGAAGGAGTGAATGAGTAGTGTGTAGGTGATTAGAGGACTGCATGGGTAGTGCACAGGGGATTGTAGCAGTGCATGTGTTACTGCCTGGGTCATTGTATGAGTACATGGGTACTGACTGGATGATTAGAGCACTGTAAGGAGAGTGCCAGGGTGAATTTATAAGTGCTTGGGTATTGGTGCAGTGATTGGATAAGTACATGGTACTGGCTGGATGATTGGAGGAGTGCATGGGGAGTGACAGGGGGATTGCTGGACTGCATGGGTACTACCTGGGTAATTGAAGGTGTGAATGAGCAGTCTCTTGGCGATTAGAGGATTGTATGGGTAGTGCACAGGTGATTGTAGCAGTGCATGTGTTACTGTCTGGGTCATTGTATGAGTACATGGGTACTGACTGGATGATTTATGTACTACAAGGAGAGTGCATGGTGAATTTATAACTGCTTGGGTAATGGCAGAGTGATTGGATAAGTACATGGAACTGACTGGGTGATTGGAGGAGTGCAAGGGGAGTGACAGGGGGATTGCTGGACTGCATGGATACTACCTGGGTAATTGAAGGTGTGAATGAGCAGTGTCTAGGCGGTTAGAGGACTGCATGGGTAGTGCACAAGGGTTTGTAGCAATGCATGGTTACTGCCTGGGTCATTTCATGAGTACATGTATACTTACTGGATGATTAGAGTACTCCAAGGAGAGTGCCTGGGTGAATTTATAAGTGCTTGGGTATTGGCGGAGTGATTGGATAAGTACATGGTACTGGCTGGGTGGTTAGAGGAGTGCATGGGTAGTGACAGGGTAATTGCTGGACTGCATGGGTACTAGCAGGGTAATTGAAGGTGTGAATGAGCAGTCTCTTGGTGATTAGAGGATTGTATGGGTAGTGCACAGGTGATTGTAGCAGTGCATGGTTACTGCCTGGGTCATTGCATGAGTACATGTATATTTACTGGATGATTAGAGTACTCCAAGGAGAGTGCCTGGTGAATTTATAACTTTTTGGGTATTGGCGGAGTGATTGGATAAGTACATGGTACTGGCTGGGTGATTGGAGAAGTGCATGGGCAGTGACAGGGTGATTGCTGGACTGCCTGGGTACTACATGGGTAATTGAAGGAGTGAATGAGTAGTGTCTAGGTGATTACAGGACTGCATGGGTAGTGCACAGGGGATTGTAGCACTGAATGTGTTAGTGCCTGGGTCATTGCATGAGTACATGGGTACTGAATGGATGGTTAGAGTACTGCAAGGAGAGTGCATGGTGAATTTATAAGTGCTTGGGTATTGGCGGAGTGATTGGATACGTACATGGTACTGGCTGAGTGATTGGAAGAGTGCATGGGCAGTGACAGGGTGATTGCTGCACTGCATGGGTACTACATGGGTAATTGAAGGTGTGAATGAGTAGTGTCTAGGTAATTAGAGGATTGTATGGGCAGTGCACAGGTGATTGTAGCAGTGCATGGTTACTGCCTGGGTCATTGCATGAGTACATGGGTACTGACTGGATGATTAGAGTACTGCAAGGAGAGTGCATGGTGTATTTATAAGTGCTTGGGTATTGGCGGAGTGATTGGATAAGTACATGGTACTGGCTGGGTGATTGGAGGAGTGCATGGGCAGTGACAGGGTGATTGCTGGATTGCATGGGTACTACCTGGGTAATTGAAGGTGTGAATGAGCAGTGTCTAGGTGACTAGAGGACTGCTTTGGCAGTGCACAGGTCATTGTAGCAGTGCATGGTTAGTACCTGGGTCATTGCATGAGTACATGGGTACTGACTGGATGGTTAGAGTACTGCAAGGAGAGTGCATGGTGAATTTATATAACTGCTTGGGTATTGGCGGAGTGGTTGGATAAGTACATGGTACTGGCTGGGTGGTTGGAGGAGTGCATGGGTAGTGACAGGGTGATTGCTGGACTGCATGGGTACTACATGGGTAATTGAAGGTGTGAATGAGTAGTGACTGGGTGAATACAGGACTGCATGGGTAGTGCACAGGGGATTGTAGCAGTGCATGTGTTAGTGCCTGGGTCATTGCATGAGTACATGGGTACTGAATGGATGGTTAGAGTACTGCAAGGAGAGTGCCAGGGTGAATTTATAAGTATTTGGGTATTGACGGAGTGATTGGATAAGTACATGGTACTGGCTGGATGATTGGAGGAGTGCATGGGGAGTGACAGGGGGATTGCTGGACTGCATGGGTACTACCTGGGTAATTGAAGGTGTGAATGAGCAGTCTCTTGGCGATTAGAGGATTGTATGTGTAGTGCACAGGTGACTGTAGCAGTGCATGTTTACTGCCTGGGTCATTGCATGAGTACATGTATATTTACTGGATGATTAGAGTACTCCAAGGAGAGTGCCTGGTGAATTTATAACTTTTTGGGTATTGGCGGAGTGATTGGATAAGTACATGGTACTGGCTGGGTGGTTGGAGGAGTGCATGGGTAGTGACAGGTTGATTGCTGGACTGCATGGGTACTAGTAGGGTAATTGAAGGAGTGAATGAGTAGTGTCTAGGTGATTAGAGGACTGCATGGGTAGTGCACAGGGGATTGTAGCAGTGCATGTGTTACTGTCTGGGTCATTGTATGAGTACATGGGTACTGACTGGATGATTTATGTACTGCAAGGAGAGTGCATGGTGAATTTATAACTGCTTGGGTAATGGTGGAGTGATTGGATAAGTACATGGTACTGACTGGGTGATTGGAGGAGTGCAAGGGGAGTGACAGGGGAATTGCTGGACTGCATGGATACTACCTGGGTAATTGAAGGTGTGAATGAGCAGTGTCTAGGTGGTTAGAGGACTGCATGGGTAGTGCACAAGGGTTTGTAGCAATGCATGGTTACTGCCTGGGTCATTTCATGAGTACATGTATACTTACTGGATGATTAGAGTACTCCAAGGAGAGTGCCTGGGTGAATTTATAAGTGCTTGGGTATTGGCGGAGTGATTGGATAAGTACATGGTACTGGCTGGGTGGTTTTAGGAGTGCATGGGTAGTGACAGGGTGATTGCAGCAGTGCATGGGTACTGCGTGGGTCATTGCATGAGTACATGCGTCATGACTGGATGATTAGAGTACTGCAAGGAGAGTGTATGGTGAATTTATAAGTGCTTGGGTATTGCTGGAGTGATTGGATAAGTACATGGTACTGGCTGGGTGATTGGAGGAGTGCAAGGGGAGTGACAGTGGGATTGCTGGACAGCATGGGCATTGCCTGGGTAATTAAAGGTGTGAATGAGCAGTGTCTAGGTGGTTAAAGGACTGCATGGGTAGTGCACAGGTGATTGTGGTACTGCATGGGTTACTTAATCTTACCTTTTTTGAAGTAGATCTGAAAGTCATTGAAAAAAAAATTCAGTTTTTTTTTATAATCTAAATTTAAAATAGTTTCAAACTTTAGAATTTGGGTCTGTAAAAGAGAAGAAAAAATACAGTTATAAAATATAATATTATAGTTTTAAGTACACAATATAATTTTACAATTACATTACATATTCAGTTTGCCTTTTTTGCTGTTTTCAGATTCTATTGAATTTCATCATACACAGTGATTTCAATGTTGATCATCATGTGACAGCGGGCAAAAAAAATACAATCAATTAGAGTGTTAAAAAAAAACAAATCTGTGTTCAAAATATTTTCAACAAACTCAACTATCTGTTTACATTTTCAAAAATAAACACTCTCATTTACATTGCATATAATACAAAGATCAAATATATGAACTGCTCCTTTCAAAAACAATTTTCTAAATACAATTTCAAAGAACAGGAACGATAATTGAAACAGTAATTATTCATATCTTCCCTATAGGCCGAATGATGTTTCCGGAATCATTTTCATTGAGAATATCCAAAATAAACTTCTTAATTCATTTTGATATCTTCCCACTAGGCCGAATGATGTTTCTGAAATCGTTTGTATTGAAAATTTCCAAAATAAACTCATCATTTCATCATGACATCTTCCCAATAGGCCGGATAATGTTTTCAGAACTTTGGCATCAAAAATATTAGATAGGAATTTGGTAATTCAAAAGGCAACCGATATTTGAATTGTAAATGGGCATCATTACAATGTGTCCATCCTTTATTGCATTTTAAATACACAGTATAGTGTCCAGATGTCGTAGAAGGTCCATCGTGGAATATAATTGCAACTGCTTTGAAAGTTCTTCCTGATATTGATAGGTGATTTGCACAAAACATTTTTAATTTTAGTTTCCAATTTTCTTCCATCTGCTCTACAACGTTGTATCATTAAAATGATATATTGTCCAAATCTTTCTATAAATAATGTTGATAACATTTCTGATTTGCAGTGACTACATTCCATATTTTGATTAGCTGATTTTACTAATTTGTTAAAAGACACTGGGGCATATTCTCAAGGAGCTATCGCCGAGTTATCGGCACTTTAACGCATCTAAAGCCACGCTAAACTTATCGCCCCATTCACAAGCTGGTGCTAACAGCCCATAACACCAGTTTTCCTGTGAAAGCAGTCGCAAAAAACATTGCCACAGATGACCCCGGCAACTAATGCTAATGAGATGCAGAGTAGGCGTTCCCGAACAAAAACCCGCGACAACACCACACCTCAACATTCACAACGACCAACCACATCGGTGATAAGACCACAAAACAGGCGATAAGGTGCGTTAGCAGCAGGAAACTAACACCTGCTCTGACCTGGTGTAAAGTCGGATGACAACTGGCACCATCAAAGGGAGCCCAACCCAGAGCCACACATGAAGAACAACAGATGCCATGGAGCCACTCACCATGCACCCCGGAGCCCCGAGGGGGCAACAACACCCACCGCCAACACCCCCAGGACCGCCACCCCCCAACGGACCCCCCCCGGGGCCCCACTCCGGGCACCCCCCACCCACACCCGTACAAAGATATGTCACATCAACCTCACAAAATCATGAACAGAACAATGTGCCCGATGTCGCACAATAACAACACCTAACCTACATGTGTCGTCAGAAAAATGAGAATCATACATTCGACTCAGCAAATAATTTGTTTCATTCAGAATAAACACAAAATAACTATCTTGAAGAGTCATGGCGGGTCCACCCAGGACAATATGGAAGTCACAGCCTGCAAAACACATTTCCAAATAAGAAGGTGTGTCATGCGCACATCAAAGGACAGAGAGAGCGAGCGAAAGTGAGAGAGAGAGAGAAAGAGAGAGTGAGAGAAAGAGAGGGAGAGGGAGTGAGAGAGAGAAATAGAGATATTGTACAAGGAGCGCAAGGCCAATCTGGCTCCTGGCTCATACATGCCAACTGTTGTGTGTGTATCGCTATTGGTGCACACTAAGTCAAAGGCCTGGCATCAATAGCAACGCGAAGGCCACATCACATTTCAAAAATGCAAGCAGTAGTCAGACCAACATCAGGAATGAAAGCTCCATTGTCTCAATACACAAGGCTGAAGGACACCTGAACCCCCGACCTTGGTCCTGAATGTGGCTGGCACTCCCTGCGAGAGATACCAAACCAGATCGTGACGACTCCCACACCACAAACTGCGCGAATGAAAGACCAACGTGCCCACACCCCACACACACTTGTCCCTGCCTGAGGCACACCTGCTTGGGATGACCCTGACACATAAGTAAGAAACAACCCATACGCCCAAACGTTGCACACAAACATGACTCATTGCTCCGAGCAGTGGCATCTCATCCACACAACTGCCACCTGTCAGAAGCGTGCCGGTGCTACGAGACCAACAAAGGCAATGGCTGGCAATCCCGGGCACATGCACAACCCCTGTCACTTGGAACTGTACCGTGCATGAATGCTGCATCTGTTGGGATCACTGCCACTGGCAGTGTTGCGCATCAGTTACCGTCTGAGTTTCTGTCTTGCGTACGTCACCTGCGTCCAGCCCTGGTTCCACTGTCGATCATGCACATTCGAGTGGCCCATGGATGTCTGCCTATCCAACACAACGGTAGCTGTACTGGATTATGACACGTGTGTGCGCCCCCTATTGGCCCACGAACAGGAGTGTAACCGTGACACCAGTGCATGGGATGCCTTGATATTTGGCGTATGTGCAGGCAGTTGGGCATGGGAGTTTGCACAACTCCTCGTGTGCAGTGACCACATCGAGGCGCTCCCCTATTGGGCTGTGTTGCGGATTGGTGAAACGGCGTGGACGGAGCACAGCTGCCCGGACCAGGTAATGGACTGGCTCGCCCTCGCGTACCTTGACCTCGACAACGATGTACTCTTGGAACAGATTGCCCATGAAGCAGCACTCGCATACATGGACAAGTAACTACGTTCCTGCAGCCACAATTGATTGTCACCCACAGCACAGGTCCCCACACCTTGTAGCATCTCAGAGGAATTTCCACATATCCCACCACAACAGTGGACATGTCTGCCTTCGCCTGGACTCAGAATGCATGTGCGTGGACCTACGCGTGTGTACACACACCTGTGCAAGGTGATGCAGTCCCATGGGCGGAGCAGCACATCGTCGCCTGGCAACGTTCCAAAAGCAGAGAAACTGCTGGGGGGAGAGTACACACATGGCAATGTAGCATGACATGTGACCTTGTAGGATCCCTTCACCTGCTCACTGTCAGCAGAGCACACAGTCAGCGCAGTCCGGTGCTACAGCACTATGCAGATCCCATGGGCTGTGAGTCGTGTCCCCTGACATGGGCCGATGAGGAGACGCTAAACATCACATGACTCGTCCAGCAGGGCAAGGTGGGCTGAGAGCGTTGACATCCGTGATGAATTGTGTGCACTTTTGCCACCCCATTACTTGCACCTCGACATGTTCCTAAGCTGCCTGTAAGTGTCTTAAACATTGGTCTGCATGTTGTGGCCCTTGCCTTCCCGTACTGACACGCACATTCTAATAAAGTCTACGCAACGTCACCTGTGTACAACTGTGATGAGTGTTGATCATTATGACAGATCATGTGCCTACATGTGCATTGTCCGTACACAGGGAGGCATTGACTGACGCTTGTGAATTGGGGGTGAGTCCCTATTGCCAGCTCCACCTCTGTGAGCCAGACATTGTGGCTGGGATAGTTGGTGGCAGACCTGTGCTCCTACGTGTCCCCAGCAATGTGCGTATGGTGTCCAACTTCTCGCCATGTAGAACAAGGTCATCCATCAAAACAGCCTGTGTCCACACAGATGTGTGTGAGTAGGCATGCAAAGAGACGTTCAGTTGTCACATGTGATGGGGGACACCACTTAAGGACTGCTACCGAATGTGACATTTCCACACACTGCCCTATTTGATACATGGATGTGGTGCTACGTTTGGGGGCAACGGGATTGTTGTCACTGTGCAATGTGGCCACAGCTAGTTCACACCTTCACAGTCATCTAAGTGGCCAGGTGGGTCAGGGTCAAACATGCGCATTGATGACATCTACCAGGGTGTACCTTTTAGTGCTATCAATGTCCCTGCATTCATCCAAACATTTATTCGTGAGTGAACACAGACATGACACATCTGTGTGATTTGGAATGTTTTATTCACATTCTGGGGGGTGTCGGACCTGGAGCAGTACATGGCCAGTTCAAGCCCACATAACATGGTTGCCCAGTGGTGGGCCAACCAGAATTCTTGTGGCAAGGCAAATTTGATCTGAAGAGGAAGGGTGCAGTCCGCCGCCGGGTTGCTGTGTCATTGGTACCAGAGCAGATATGGCAGTCCATGTCGGGGTCCATGTGAAGGTCGCAGAGTGTTGCAGGGGACAGTGGGAGGTGTTGTTCCAGGACATGATGCAGAGAGCACGACCAGGCAGGGACAGGCCATATGGCGGGGACGGGTGCTACTACCTCCTTCCTCACACAGTCATTACCCTCCACATCTTACTCCTCTGAGACGTCTTCTGTATCCGGGGTGTCAGGTGTGTGTGGTGGGGTTATGGCTGCGTCATTGTGTGCCACCGACACTTCAGGGTGCGAAGGTGATTGGGCTGCATCACTGTGTGCCACTGACACATCAGGGTGCGAAGGTGATTGGGCTGCATCACTGTGTGCCACTGACACATCAGGGGGAGGATATGTGTGTGTCGAGGTTCCTGCAGCAGTGACCTGGAACAGGCTCAGTGGCAGCAATGGCAAGATGAGGATCTGCAAGGCATGGAAGATCGCAGCTACATTTCGCTGCTGTTCAGCAGTGGCAGCCATACTTCCAGCCTGCATCGGCTCCATGGTCTCCATTGACCTCTGCATCTGTGCCAACTCTGTGCTGTCATCGCTTGGGCCTGTCTGCCTAGACAGTTCCTGTAACCGAGTAATGGACCCAGCAATGTCAGCCAAGGATTGTTGGTGAACATGGTGCGGACAGTGGGTATCCGTTAGGAATTGTAGGTGCTCCCTGATGGAACTCAGGCACCCACGTATGGCATCGAGTTTGTCTGCCATGAGCTCGAAACCCAGCCGCAGCTGATCTGCCATCTTCTCCTGGCACCATAACACACGGAGTTTGAAATCCATGTGTTGGTCGTGGGGGTCCTGGGAGGCAGCCTTGGTGGTGTGTGCTTCCTGCTGTGTGGTCTGTGCAGGGTGTGGGCTCACCGCGATGCAGCTGGACTGTCCTGCTCCTGGAGGTGGGGTGCGGAGGCTGTCCACGAGCCGTTGGAGGGTGTCTGTGCAAATATGCAGGGTGTCCTCTTCATCATCACTGAAGAGATGCGTGGTCTGCTCTGCAGGAGGTGTTGACTGTCCCTCTGCAATGTGAAGGGGAGATGCAGGTTAACAGTGTGTTCCATGTATGTTGACGCATTGTAGATGTTTACATTCAGACTGCATGACTATGTGCATTGTGACTGTTTTGGCGCAGCTGGCTATTTGACGGGAGTCAGTGGACATTTCGACTACATGACGGATGTGTGGTTGTACTCGTACGTTATCAGCTCACAGTGTCATGCATTGCCAGTTGTGATTGGCCAGTTTCTACGCACGAGCGGCACCAGTTGTGTCCTCTGTCCCTCTGTCCTGTGGTGTAGGGGTTGCACATTGTCGTCAATGCTGAAGTACTGTGATTGCTATCTGTGTGTGCTGCATTGTTGGCGATTCGCCCCTGCGGCTCTGCATTGGTGGACCCTTAACCCTTTGAGTCAGTGTGCATTTGACTTGTGTGCTTTTCGGGTGCTGGGATGTTTGCGACTTGGGTCATTTGTGCTACTGGAGATATTTGGTACTCTTGTGCATTGTTTGTCTGCAAATGTGTTTTTTGCATCATGGTTCGTAGGTGCACGTGGATGTGTCAGAGTGTGACCTGCTCCTTTACGGATGTGGTCCACACTCAGCCACCTCAGTGTCGTCGCGTGCACCATGTCATGTATTGTGACTTCAGCCATGCTATCTGTCATGCAGTGTCACTTGCATTGTCGGTGTGGCTCACAGAGCCGCTGCTTTTCGGGATTCAGCACATGTGCATGGGTAGGTTGTGGCATTGGTGATCTGGAGGGGGGCCCATTTGTGCAGATTGTGGACGGGGGACTACTTTGTGTTTCTATGTGTGCTGCAGTGTGCCAAGGGTATCAGGGACATGTTCCACAGTCATTGTGGGTGTGCAGTGTGCCCCCATCCCCCCAGTCCCTGGTCGTTACTCACCCTGTTGCTGTTGGGTCAGGTCATATCGGGCTGTGTCCAGACCCCCGACTCCTTGCACCGTCTCCACGCTGATGACTGTGGCCACCATTTCCTCCAGCTCATCCAGCTCCTCCTGTGGCGCAGGACTCCCACCTCCAGTCGCCTTTGCCGCCTTCCTGTTGGCAGCGAGTTTCTGTTTGGTTTGGCTGTGCACTTCATGCCAGCGCCTCTTGACCTCCTCCATTGACCTCTTCGTCACTCCGACTGCAATCATGTTGGTGACGATGGACTGCCATATTTCCGTTTGTGTTGCCAATGACGCAGTGGAGGTGATGAACAGTTGTTGGTAGTGTTCTATCACCTCCGTGACGATGATCAGGTCTTCCTGCGGACTGAACCCCGTCTTCCTCTTCCTCTTCTCCTTGCCCTTCCCCGAACACGGGGTTCCTGGCTGGTCCTCCGTGGGGCTTGTGTGTTCGGGTTGTCCTCTGCACTCGGTCCGGGTGCATCCATGGTGCTACGCAGTTTGTTTTGTTTTTGGTGTTTATTTTTTGGTTGCTCTTATAGTGCATTTTCACGCATGACGCGTGGGATTTGCGGGCCTGTGGCTGGTTGTCGCTGATTTTTGTTTCGCGGTTTGGGACATCGCAGGTTTTTTCGCGTTCGTGTTTCGCATTGTTTCTGCGTCGCGTTGGTTTTTGGGCGGTCATTTGGCACCTTATCCTGCTACTATCTCATGGTGCCGCAGGGTTGGGAATACCATGTTGACACAGTGTTATTGTCCCGCGATGGACTGCGATGTGAAGGGTTGCGTTAAGCAACTTTTGCGGTAGTTATCACACGTTCTTGAGAATATGCCCCACTGTTTTGCAATCTGGTATTGTCAAATATATGAATCTTTCAGTGTCTATTTCTGTGGTAGAAGAAAAAGAACAGCTATCACATTTATGGTCCCATCTGTAACATAGTCCAAACAGATTTTCAATTTGTATTCCTTCATCTTCCAAAACTGCAAGTATAAACATAAGAAATTCTTGAGCATCTTGCTGTACATTAAGTGTAAATTGTGAAGAACCAGAACATATATCCAGAAGATGTCGAATGCCAGAAGCACTTTGGATTTTAGTTTTATCGGTTGTCAAGTTTTCAAAAATAGAATGCAACAAAGAACAAAACCTTTTTTCTCGATTCTCCATAATTTGTTGTTGAAGATCTTCTAGATAAAATATGATGTTCACAGCTACATTAGCATAGCAGTTGATACCTGAACTATTTTCTAACTGATATCCTCCAATATCTTCAACAGTGTCCTTTTTCTTTTGTTTGGAACCTCAACATTCTCTTGATTTTTTTCTTCTTTCCAACCTCACTACAGACTTTCTCATATGTTCGTTTTCGACATAATACACGCTTTTCATATACAGGATATTCACCTAAGTTGGGAGCATACAGTCTTCTTAACTGATTATACTCTCTTACACAATTTGCATCTGCACTAATCTTTCTCTCATCAAAATCAATCAAATACAATCCAGATAAAGTTCTGACTCGGGACAATGCAACATATGCCATGCCCTCTTTAAACACAGTACTTCCAATGTTTACCAAAGCACTGTCTACACTTAAACCTTGAGATTTATGAATGGTCACCGCATATGCTAAAGAAAGAGGAAACTGTATTCTACGAACATACAAGTCTTTAACAAGCAAAAAACGAATAGCACAACGTCCAATCTGTTTTACCTCTTCAATCTGATCAAATGTAATCTTCAAAAATTCAATTCCATCTCTATTTGGATAATTAACAAAATCAACAACTTTTCCCATCGCTCCATTTACTAAACCTTTTTCCACATTCAAATTACGCCGTAAAATTACCCGACAGTTTTCACATACATATAAATTCTTTTCTAAACCAGCAGTCTTAGATATAGATTTTTCCAAAGAATCCAATTTTGTTTTTAATTTTTCAGACAAAACAATAGTAATTCCTTCGTGCTATATTTTATCAATGGCTTCCATTTTTATTATTTGTTGTTTTTCAAGCTTTAAAAGTTCTTCATTGAATGTAGAACACTCTCGCAGTGTTGGCTTTAGGCAGAATATAGATTTCTTTTCTCCAATTTTTTTGTATATTCTTTCCGGAGCAACATTTTCATTTGGAAACAAGTTTGTAAGTAGCCGACTTTGCAAAGCTTCTTTACCATGTTTTGTCAATACACCAATTCTTATATCTTGGAGAATGCTTCCATAATCTTCATCACTTGCCTGTTGCATATTTTTAATAAGTTCTTTGTATTCAAAATAAGACCAAATGTTGACATTTCCAATACTTCCCAAAGATTTCCTGGTGTCTTCATGCACAAGTATTTTACAAACTGGTTCCCCTTTTACAGGAGTAAGTTGCAGTAGATCGCCGAAAACAATCACATGTTTTCCTCCAAATAACACATCATAATCTGTTTTTAAAATTTGCTGCATTCTTAAATGTACAAAGGCAAGCATTAAGTTTGAGACCATGCTCACCTCATCAATGATCAGAAGTTTCATTTTCTTTAGTACTCTTGAAACTTCCAAACAAGCTTCTCCAGAAAGCTTGTGATATTCCAACTTGTTTTCATGTTCAACAGGTAGCATGAGTAAACAATGTAATATAATCCCTTTAATGTTGTGTGCTGCTAACCCAGTTGGAGCGGTTACAACACAAGATAAATGTGATTCAGTGGTTTTCTGTAGATAACTGGTCAAAACTTTAATTAAGAAACTTTTTCCTGTACCAGCTTGACCACTGATATACATTGGAATAGTTTAAATGATGTGCAGTTGCATTCTTTATTTTCATGAAGTAAACCATGGTCTATCTGTTGTGTAACTTGCTGATATATTTCTTTCTGTTCAATATTTAGTTGTTCTTCCAAGTTTCCCAACTCCAGAATATCCTGTTGAGCTTGATGCATTGCTGTTTCTACTTCACTCATGGCTATTGCTGCTTCATTTTCCATAATTGGTTCTCCTAGTGGATCTTGGCTCAATGGAGCAGAACTTTGACTATCTTGAGAACTGTCTCTAGCAATCTCAGCTGCAATAGTAGCCTCTTGTTCAATTTTTTCATTCAACATTTGTAGATAATTTTGAAAAACTGTGCATTCAATGCTATCTTTACATGCATTAAAAGAATCTTCATAGCACTGAAAATCTCCAAGTAATTCCATTTCAGTACGCCAAGGCTTGAACAGTTGCAGAAGTGCTAAATAGTAAAATTCCCTTTTATCTGGTGTTTCGCAACTGAGGTTCCTGTGATTAATGAGATTTCCTTTGGTATGTTTCACCAAACATCCATCACAGCCAATGACTTCATATTTTTCTTCATTTAAGTTCTCTGTAATATTTCTCTTAAAGCTGTAATATTGCAGTACTTCATAGAGACATATGTTTTCAAGATAGGGACTTCTTTTAGGATAGTACATATCCAACATGTTTGTTTTAACAATATCTGTGCTTTCCAGTTCATTTAATGCTAAATATTCAATTTCTTGTACAGATTTCAATACTCGATTTCGTGTTGCAGCAAGACCAAGACTAACCAAAATGATTCCTCTTGACTTTGAATATAAACTTGCAGATGTCAACCGATCCGAACATTCGTAGGATCCAATCTCTCGATGGGACAGCATCTTCAAACTAAAGCTGTACAATTTGTTACTAAGAGTCTTCTCTTGTGAAATTTCTTGCCACATTTCTTTCAACTCCGTCTTTTCAGATTTTGTTATGTATGACGTAACATAGCGAGCAACAGCAATGGAATTATCTGCAACATATTGGATATCCATATTGGCATTCCACATCGACAAAATCACCGGATTGTAATCATTAATATACTTTGAATGTTCACTTCTTTTTAAATTGTAAGTGTTTTTGGGAGATTTTCGAGTAATAGTATGCCTCAATGCTGACATGAAACTGTTGACTCTTCCTTTGGAAATTACTGGACGTGGAAATCCAAAACGACATTTTGTATAAAACGTTTCTTTTGACTTGTATTTCCGTCGACAGTATTTGCCACATCGATGAGTTTGAAACCGTAAAACTTGTTGTCTTAAGGTATTTTCTTCTCCTGTTTTTGGAATACCACATGTAACATAGTCTTCAATGAAAGATAAAACAGTCTCATCTGAATCAGTTCCAAATTTAGGTGCATCCTTGATCCATAAAAGCATGTGTATATGAGGAGCACCTCTAGCTTGGTACTCCTTTCTCCAAAAGAAATCAATAACTTCTCCAAGAGGTGGGTTGTTTTTATTACAGATAAAAGACCTCATAGCTTGAAACCTATGATTAAAATATCTGCACACATTTACAGGATCCAAGGAACACAGTTCTCCAGCTGTCTTGAATTCAATGTTTTTAATATTTGAATTTGCTTCTCGAAGAAATTCAAGTAAATCATCCCATGCGTATTCAGCACAGCTTAGCGTAACAAACCATGTAGGGGTTCCTAAGTTCCATAACATACATTTAAGTTCTCCATGACGACGATACCAATACTCATTAGTACCACGTTGACACGCCATCAAATTAATCAATTGAGATTCTAAATGATCGTCTCTCTGTTGTACTTTGTCCATGAATTCCTTTGCAGAAATATGTTGAAGATGAACTCCTGTTTTTAATATGTGGTTCACTGCATATGAAAGTCCAGACAAGTCAGTTTCAAACAAAAGATGAAATATATATGGAATACATTGTCGAAATCTTGGATCTTCTGAGTACAATCTTGTTTTACGATATTCTGATGCTGGAATTTGTATTGGTCGTTCGTCATACCGTCCACCTTTTCCAGTGGGGAAGAGCGGTGGAAAACAACGACCTACCAAACTTCTTTCCCAAACACTCATGGGAGTTCCCTTCGCTTTCTTCATTTGGAATAATTCAATAGTGTTTCCAATCACTTCCTTTGAATGTAAAGGATGTACACTATAATGTTCATAAATTTCTTCACTTTTAGAGATGTCCACTTTTTCAATTTGGCCACTTGAAATATCGCTATCATCTCCTAAAACTATTTCTTCTTCTTCCACATACACATTTTTGTAGTAAACATTGTTTTTTGTGAGATATAACGTAGCCTTTTGCACTTTGCTGACATCTACTAATTCTTGCCATATTTTCCGACTCTTCGTAGGAACACCATTAACTAGAATAACTACAGGTTCAGTTTCCTCTTTCTCTACACCAATAGTTTCAATATTTTTTTTAAATCTAAAGGTAATTACACAACTCTTCCTTTTAATCCTCTTTGTAAATCTGTGGGAGGCAACTTACCTGTTTTAGGCTCCATACGAACAATAGCCTGAAACGGGTGCACAGATTGAATCAGAATGGACTCATACGTATTTAAATCTACCAATTCTGGAGGAATAGCTACCAACTCTAGGTTATAATGTACAGCTCTAGCTGGCATTTTGTTCTCCTCTAATTTGGTATAACAATATTTACAAATACATTGATCACTACCCAACTCAAAGCAATCTTCTACCAACAAATAAGCTCCAAATTCCTTCCACTTATCATTGTTTTCTTTTTCACTTTTTAAATAGAGATCAACATTCCTAGTTTGATTTTTGTAGTGAGTACGTCGACAACAAATACAAACATAGTTTGGTCTTTCACAACAAATTACCTTAAACTTCGTAATTTCTTCTTCAAACTTCTCAGTACTACTATCTTCCACCTCTTCTTCAACACCTACACTTATCAAACTATCACTTTCTCTACACTCCTGTTCAGGACCAAAGAAACGAAACTCTATATCATCACAAACTTTTTTTACATCTGATACTGACCCATGCAAAAGAGCAGTGTTTAAGTCACTTAAAATTATTGCAGGATTTTTTACATAGTACAATCTTCTTACTAACTTCCGCATGGCAGAGTGATGTACGGCTAACATTCTCAAATGATGAAAAACACTTTGACACACTTTTCTAGAAAGACTAGCCAGAGAATGACCTTGCAAGCCAGTATTTTTTCTCACTTTGCAAGGATCTAGTCCTTGCAACATCTTAATCTTTTGTTTAATACTTTTTTTAGTATACTCTCGTAACAAATTTCGTAAAATATCAATAGACTCCTGTCGTACACTATAAATACTACTACAACCCCAAGTATACACTGGGGCTTTAGTACGTCTCCCTAGAACTTCATCAGCTATCACTTCTTCTACATTTCTAGGAACCATCTTTTCTTTTTCAATTGCACAACTGTTCTTCACTTCATAAGCATGACCATTGGTATCAACTGCGTGAACTAATGTATTGTTTTGAAAATAGCTCTCTTCATTAAAAAAAGGTTCTGAACTAGAAGTATGCTTCCATTCACCCAATTTCTTTTTACAAAAGTTAGTTCTGTTGATTAGACTTTTCCCTTTAGTTTTGTTCTTCATAGAATACATCGGTTTATCTAATGTTCGCATTCTCTTTAAAACTAAAATGAACAATCTTCTTTTCAATTAAAAAGCCTTTTCAACTATACTTTCAATCATTTTTTTCTTTTTATAAAATGCAGATATTTTTATATTTCTTGCCATGTTTCAACAAATTTTGTAGTACTCTACTTTTATACATATGTTTCCTAATTTCATAAAATTGTTTGTTTCTTCTTCCAACATAGATTTTTTCTCATTTCCTGAATTTCTATTAATTTTTTTATTTTTATTTCATTCCTTTTCATTATACAAATATTCTTTCTATTTTCATCATTTCCAAAATCCTTTCCTCTACTTGAAATTCTTTTAATAAATTCCTTTGTTCTCTTACCACAAGACTTTTTATTTTTCCCACATGTTGTAGTTCATCTAATTCCTGCTGTTGTCTTTTCTTTAAATATTATTGTTTCTTTTCTTCTTTTCTCTTTTCTGTTTTTTTGTCATGGTAAGTGTTTCTTAATAATAATGAACAATATCTGAAAAAAAATATTTAAAATGAATTTAATATTATTTAAAAAATTATTTCGAAATATACTAATCTATTACTAAAGAATCACCTTCTATTTAAAAGCTACAAACAAGTGCATATATAGTTTTTGGAATATATTCACAATTACACATGACTGGATGATTATAGTACTGCAAGGAGAGTGCATGGTGAATTTATAACTCCTTGGGTATTGGCGGAGTGATTGGATAAGTACATGGTACTGACTGGGTGATTGGAGAAGTGCATGGGTAGTGAGACGGTGATTGCTGGACTGCATGGGTACTACCTGGGTAATTGAAGGAGTGAATGACGAGTGTCTAGGTGGTTAGAATACTGCATGAGTAGTGCACAGGGGATTGTAGCAGTGTTTGTGTTACTGCCTGGGTCATTGCATGAGTACATGGATACTGACTGGATGATTAGAGTACTGCAAGGAGAATGTATGGTGAATTTATAAGTGCTTGGGTATTGGCGGAGTGATTGGATAAGTACAAGGTACTGGCTGGGTGATTGCAGGAGTGCATGGACAGTGACAGGGTGATTGCTGGACTGCATGGGTACTACATGGGTAATTGAAGGAGTGAATGAGTAGTGTCTAGGTGATTACAGGTCTGCATGGGTAGTGCACAGGGGATTGTATCAGTGCATGTGTTAGTGCCTGGGTCATTGCATGAGTACATGGTGTGAGAAGTTGGCCTGGTATATGCTGTCCACTAATTATAGTGGGCACCCTGTACCAGTCCAAACAACCCCTTATTGGAGATAGGTTAAAGACAACCTTTATTGAAAGCTATCCTAGTGGTAGCTATGGAGAGCAGCCTTCAGGCTAAGTCTTGAAGGAATGTAAAGCAGCTTGTTTTACCAGTCTATAATCTCTTGAGTGACCAAATGAAAGAGGACCACACCAGGTATATATATAAAATATATGTATTTAGTCTTAAACACACCCCTCTAGTCTCTTTATGAGGCTAGAGTTCGAAGTACATAAGTTACAAGTCAGTTATCAACAGTAATAGCACAAATACATGTTTGAGCCCTAGGGGCTTACCAAACCATATACCAAAAAAGTGGTATAAGAACCACGACTGAGCTAGACACAAGGCCTAGAGCCTGTAGAAGTGCTTGGACCCCAAGGAACCACCCAAGGAAGTGACACAGGGGACCCACGGGGGACGCGTGCAGTGTGAGAACACAGCCGCGAGCCACCGTTAACTTCTATGGGGAAAGTCACGGTTGGATTTTTAAAAGGAAAGGACACAGAGGAGGACTTGGAGCAAATCCCTTTAGAACTAGGCAGTTCTAGAGTCAATACCCACAGGAGCACCGGAGTACTCGAGTTACCTCACCCAGGGAAGCCGGGTGCATAGGTGTCTTTTGTCGTCGGGTTTCGTCATCGTTTTCAATGGCGATCTGCTGCAGCAGGCTGCTGGCGACCAAGTCGAAAGTATCCGGGTGGATCCAAGGGTGGATCGAAGATCTGAAGAACCTGAAAGCAGAGGGGACAGAGTCTGGGTCACTAGCCAGTGACCAGGAAGGCAATGAGCAGATGCCCACCGATGTCGGGTGCTTCAGGTAGGTTGATAGTCGTCTTGACTCTTCAGCCACGAGGTCCAGGAGGCGTCGACGATGACTAGGAGCTGGATTCGAGTTGTCCCATGACGTCTGTCGATTGCTGAGGTGCCGGCGACCGGATTGGACCCAACAAACCTTGGCAACGGCAAGTCACGTGGAAACAAAGAAAGGACGTTGATGCAGACCAGCAAGGTCTGATGGACTCACCCAGCGAGGGTAAGTCAGGGCACGTCTGGAGCAACCAGGAAAGCCCAAGTAGAAGAAGAGTTGCCTTCGGGAGGCCCACTAGCCAACGGACTAGCAACCGCGAAGGAGCCTTGAGTGGACACACTTGGAGCTGGCTCACAGGACACTCGTGGAGTGGAGGCCAGTGATCTTCAGTGCAGTTGGTGCTGGAGGCGGGGGCTACTGGGAGCCTAAAGCACAACTTCGTGGGAGGCCAGGAAGAGGATGCACTTGCAAAAGTTCTCAGTGTCCAAGGGTGACGGTTCCACGTTACCCACAACAGCTACGGGCCTCAGCTTCGCTGGGGTGTCAGGGCAGCCTCGGGGAAGTCGGAAAATCTGCCTCTGGTGTTGCAAAGACTTTGGCGTCCGGCGGGAGCTTCAGCGATGCAGACCGGACAATTGCTTCTTAGGTGCCTGCCAAGCAGGGGAGTCACTCCTTGACCCCAAGGGAGATTCTTCAGTCCTCTAATCTTGAAGTAGAGCATCGAAGGTCCAGGATTCGGCTTCAGAGTTTCGTCCAGGGTAATCTAAAATCCTAAGGACTGGGGTCCCATACTTATACCAAGTTAGGGTTTGGACATACTCTGGGGACCCACCTATGGGAGGGTCAGGGAAGAGGGGTGGTTACACCCATTCCCTTTGTCCAGTTTCGCACCAGAGCAGGGGCAGGTAGCCCCTGCAACCGGTTTGAACTGGGATATGCACAGGGACACCAAGTGTGCCCCCAGTGCAGGATTTCTGAGCACCAGAGAGTGCTCCCACCCAGCCCCAATACACATTATCCTGTCTGGGGAGGTGGTTACACCTCCCTGCGACAGAAAACCTATTGTCCAGGCCTCCCCTGCCGGAGTTTCAGTCAGCAGCAGGAGGCCAGACCCATGTCTGTGGCAGCGGCATCCATTTTGTGATGCCAGGGCTCTGTAAAGAAGTTACCGGGTAGGCCGGTGGGTACATGTCTCTCCCTCTAGAAGGGTGGAATGCTACCCCCACTGCCAGGACTGGCGGGGGTAGTATTCCAAGATGTTTGACACCAAACACGACATGTTTTGGTGCAGCCAGTCCAAAGTTAGCATTCTACCGCGAGAATATAATGCACTTAAGAGTATATGGTCAGGCTGTACCACAAACAGCATCAGAGGAGGGACTCCGAATGCTGCAGAGGGGCTCTGCTCATGCAGGGGCACCCTGTCACATAAAAACCAAGCACTCTGCCTTCAGTATTGTAAAGGCCTGCCATACGAGTGACTTATAGGTTTATATGTGTGTGCAATGGTAGTGATATAGGTAGCCTATATCACAGTAAGAGGTGCATGCACCACCTTACCCAGGCTGCAGTAGCAGACCTGTGGTGTCATTTTGGCTGGCCTTCCAGGGGTGGCATAATACATGCTTCAGCCCCTGGCAGGCCTCTGGGGTACCTATGCCCTGGGTACATAGTATACCATATACTAGGGACTTATAAGGGCACTCCAGATTCCAATCAAAGATGTACCTAAGGTACATGGAAACCATTTTAGAGAGGAAGCAGCTAGGCTGGGGTTCTGATTAGCAGGGCCCCAGCCAGACTAAAGTTGAAAAACAGTGAAGCATCAGCAAAAAGTGGGGGTACCCATGTGAAGCAGATCCTACTCTCCTACACAACCCCCCAAACGCAGGGACATTAAACTAACCTTGTCCAGTTGAGTCTTCATGTTCTAAGTGGAAGTACCTAGAGAGTCCATCTGCATTGGCATGGTTACTCCCAGGTCTATGTTCCACTGTAAAGTCCATCCCCTGTAGAGAAATGGACCACCTAAGCAGTTTGGGGTTTTCACCCTTCATTTGTTTTAGCCATAAGAGGGGCTTATGGTCTGTTTGAACAAGGAAGTGAGTACCAAACAAGTATGGCCTCAACTTCTTCAGAGCCCGGACCACAGCAAAGGCCTCCCTCTCAATGTCTGACCAACGTTTCTCTCTAGGGGTCAGCCTTCTGCTAATGAAAGCTACTGGCTGATCCTGACCTTCTTCATTCAATTGTGACAGTACAGCCCCTGCCCCCAATGCAGATGCATATGTTTGGACAATGAACTTCTTGGAGTAATCAGGACTCTGGAGAATGGGAGCAGTGCACATGGCCTGCTTCAGGTCATCAAATGCCTTTTGACAGTTAGCTGTCCACTGAACCTTTTTGGGCATTTTCTTGGAAGTTAAGTCATTCAGGGGTGTCACTATTGATCCATACCCCTTGACAAATCTCTTATAGTACCCAGTCAGGCCTAAGAAGGCTCTCACCTGAGTCTGGGTAGTTGGAGCAACCCAGTCCATGATGGTCTGGATTTTGCTCTGCAGTGGTTGAACCTGGCCTCCACCTACAAGTTGGCCCAGGTACACAACCTGACTCTGCCCTATCTGACACTTGGTGGCCTTGATAGTGAGGCCTGCCTTTTGCAGGGCCTCCAAAACATTTCTGAGGTGGACCAGGTGATCCTCCCAGGTGGAGCTAAAGACAGCAATATCATTTAGATATGCTGCACTATGGGCTTCCAGACCTGTAAGGACTGTATTCACCAACCTCTGAAAAGTGGCAGGTGCATTCTTCACACCAAAGGGCATTACCACAAATTGATAATGCCCACTAGGGGTTGAGAATGCTGTTTTTGGCTTTGCATCATCAGCTAGCCTGATCTGCCAGTAGCCAGCTGTTAGGTCAAATGTGCTTAGATACTTGGCTGAGGCCAAAGTGTCTATTAGCTCATCTGCCCTGGGTATTGGATGGGCATCAGTCCTAGTGACTGCATTGAGACCCCTGTAGTCCACACAAAACCTCATCTCTCTTTTCCCACCACTGGTGTGAGGTTTTGGCACAAGGACCATTGGACTAGCCCAAGGGCTATCTGAGGGTTCAATAACTCCCAAATCCAACATCTTCTGGACTTCTGTCCTGATACAGTCCCTGACATGGTCAGGTTGCCGGTAAATCTTATTTTTAATAGGCAGACTGTCCCCAGTGTCCACTTCATGAGTGCACCAGGTGGTCTGACTGGTTGTCAGAGAGAACATATGCCTGAACTGATTGAGCACCTGTCTGCAATCAGTTTGCTGCTGGGCAGTGAGGCTGCCTGCCAAGCCTACACCGTCCACTGAACCATCATCAGGGTTCTGTGAGAGCAGGTCACGGAGTGGGTCACTCTCTTCCTCCTGTCCCTCATCAGTAGCCATGAGCAAGTCCATGTCTGCCCTGTCCACATATGGTTTCAATCTGTTGACATGGAGAACCCTGTGGGGACTCCTGGGTGTTCCTAGGTCTACCAAATAGGTAACCTCACCCTTCTGTTCAACAATGGTATGGGGTCCACTCCATTTTTCTTGGAGAGCTGCTCGGGCCACTGGCTCCAACACCCACACCTTCTGCCCTGGCTGGTAAACAGTCAGTACAGCCTTTTGGTCATGCCAGGCTTTTTGGAGTTCCTGGCTAGCCTCAAGGTTTTTAGTTGCCTTTTTCATGTACTCAGCCATCCTGGAGCGGAGACCAAGTACATAGTCCACTATGTCCTGCTTTGGGGGCTTGAGAGGTAACTCCCATCCTTCCTTCACCAGGCACAATGGACCCCTGACAGGGTGACCAAACAAAAGTTCAAAAGGGCTGTAGCCAACCCCCTTTTGAGGCACCTCCCTGTATGCAAATAAAAGGCAGGGCAAGAGTATGTCCCATCTTCGCCTAAGCTTCTCTGGGAGCCCTTTAATCATGCCCTTCAAGGTTTTGTTGAATCTCTCAACTAAACCATTGCATTGTGGGTGATAGGGTGTGGTGAACTTGTAAGTCACTCCACACTCCTTCCACATTGCCTTCAAGTATCCAGACATAAAGTTTGCACCCCTGTCTGATACAACCTCCTTAGGGAAGCCCACTCTTGAGAAAATTCCCAGGAGGGCTCTTGCCACCACAGGTGCTGTAGTGGTCCTAAGGGGAATAGCCTCTGGGTACCTGGTGGCATGGTCCACCACCACCAGGATAAACCTGTGCCCAGATGCTGTTTGGGGATCCATGGGACCAACAATGTCAATCCCCACCCTTTCAAAGGGAACCCCCACCACAGGTAGTGGTATCAGGGGGCCTTTGTAGTGCCACCTGCCTTGCCACTGGCCTGGCAGGTTACACAGGAGCGACAAAACTCCTTGGTGTTTTCAGGCATGTGGGGCCAGTGAAAGTAAGGGACAATTCTGTCCCAAGTCTTGTTCTGGCCCAGGTGACCTGCTAGAGGAATGTAATGGGCTAGGGTCAATAGGAAGCCCCTGAACTTCAGAGGTATAACCAACCTCCTGGTGGCACCAGGCTTGGGGTCTCTACACTCTGAGTACAAGAGTCCATCATCCCAATACACTTTATGGGGACCACTAGCATTCCCAGCAGCCTCAGCAGCAGCTTGCTGTCTGAGGGGTTCAAGAGAGGGGCAGCTCTGCTGCTCCTGGCTCAGATCTGCCCTGGAAGGGCCCCCTGTCCCTAAGAACTCAACCTGATCAGGCTCAAGCTCCTCTGGGACAGTTCATTCCTCAGGACTGAGATCATCTCCCTGAAGAGACTGATCTTCCTTCTGAGCCAAGGGGAAGGCACTGCCTTTACCCTACTACTCCTCCTCTTGGATGGCACTTGGTCCATTGTTCCAGGATCCAAGGCCTGTTCAGTGTTAGGCATTTTGCTCTGTGACCTGGTCACAGCAAACACATCTGCAGGGATGCCCAGCATTTCTGCATGGGTCCTGAGCTCCACTTCTGCCCAAGCTGAAGTTTCTAGATCATTGCCAAGCAAGCATTCAACTGGTAGGTCTGCACTTACCACAACCTTCTTAAGGCCAGTTACCCCTCCCCAGGAGAAGTTAACAACTGCCAGAGTATGGTCTGTTCTGACATTGCTCGCATTGGTCACTTGGTACATTTCACCAAGTATAATCTGCCCAGGATCCACAAGATCTTGTGTCACCATGGTGACACTTGCTCCTGTGTCCCTAAATGCCAAAGCCTCTTTTGCATTTATTAATGGCTGTTGCCTGTACTTGCCCAGATTACTGGGACTTACAGAGGAGGTCACATCCATGCCTCCATCACAGACTAGGACAGCCTGAGTGAGTTCTCTGACTAGGCCAGAGCTCATCTCCTTACCCAGGGTCAACCCTACTAAACCCTTGGCTTGTGTACTCCCACCACCAATTGTAACTGCACTAGGGGGAACAGGTGCCTTAGGGGCATTGGTGGGGGCTGGAATAGAGTCTTTGGACTTGGTGCAATCACTGGTCCAGTGTGTCTTTTGCTTACAGACTTTGCACCATGGTTTCTTTTGGCCTTTCCCTTTGTTAGACTGTGAATCCCCACCTGAAGAAGATTTTTGTGGGCCTTGTGAAGACTTCTGGTCTTTACCCTTCTCCCCACCCTTGTCAGAGTTCTTAGAATCTTGCTTCTTTGGGTCACCACCTTGGTTCTGTACCTTCTGCCTCACCCTGGTTCTGACCCATTTGTCTGCCTTCTTTCCCAATTCTTGGAGAGAGGTCAGATCAGAGTCCACCAGGTACTGATGCAACAGCTGATTTTGACAGTTATTAAGAATCTGCTCCCTCATGATAAGATTGTACAATCCTTTGAAGTCACATACCTTACTGCCCACTAACCAACCTTCCAGAGCCTTAGCAGAACAATCAACAAAGTCCACCCAGTCTTGATTCTGTGCCTTTTGGGTATCTCTGAACTTTAACCTGTTTTGTTCAGTTGTTAGTACAATCAAACAGAAAGGACCCCTACCTATTTATTTTACAATATGCATAACATCATGTAATATAACAATCTGAGCAGTGCTGAAGAATAGGAAGAACAAAAGTATCACAAAATAAATTTATTAATTAATAAATTTATTTTGTGATACTTTGTTCTTCCTATTCTTCAGCACTGCTCAGATTGTTATATTACATGATGTTATGCATATTGTAAAATAAATAGGTAGGGGTCCTTTCTGTTTGATTGTACTGTTGTTTCCCCTATTATCCCCCTACCTTTATTTGCCTATATAGGGGCCCCCTTGTTTGAGTGCTTGTTCAGTTGTTAGGCCAAACCCATCAATCAATGCACTTTTTAAGACTGGATAATTATCAGTGTTAGAAATGGGATCTCTAGTTGGCAAGGGCTTGCACCTTTGTCCAAGTAGGGACCCTTCTTCCTAGTCAGGGTAAGGGTGTTACACTCGTGAAGTAACCCCTGCTCACCCTCGTGGTAGCTTGGCACGAGCAGTCAGGCTTAATTCAGAGGCAGTGTGTAAAGCATTTGCACATAACCAACAGTAATACAGTGTAAGCACTACAAACGGACACCACACCAGTTTAGAAAAATAACCAATATTTTATATACTCAAGACAAGACCAATTACGACAAAAATCCACAATACTATACTTTAAAAATGAATGCTTGATACGGTAACTTCTTCTTTGCAGGAATAGCACAAAAGCAAAGTTCGTACGAGTCGGTAGCTCCGTCCGAGCCGACCGTGATGCTGAGAACCACAGAGTCTAACAGTTCCAGCCGACCGCGTCGATACGGGCCAGCAGAGTCGTGAACAGACTCGGTTACAGTACCTTTCTCGTTGTGGCTGGTACGGAGTGTATGAGCCGGTCGGCGTTCGTCGCGGTTGCGGTGCAAGACGGAGCGGTGCAAGGTGCGGTGTCCCTCGATGCGGTGCAGGCAGCGGCTCGATGAGCGTCGTGCAGACAGAGTCGGTGAGTCCAAGGCGTGCGATGCAGGGTGAGACGATGCTCGATGCGGTGCTGACAGGTTGCGATGCAGGCGACCAAGCCGGAGTGCGGGAGCTGGCGTCGGACAGCGGTGCGAGTCGGAGCGGTGCGTCGCAGACGTGCGAGCGGTGCCCCAAATGCGGTGCGGTCACGACTCTTGAGCCAGTTGCAGCGACAGCGTCGGTCTGGTCCGGCTGGCACAGTGAAGCGATGCGATGCGAACTGCGGTGCCCACAGGTCACGGTGCAAGCAGCGGCTCGGTGCTGGCGGCATCGGACGTCGCCCACGGTGAGACCAGGGTTGCGATGCGAAGCGGGGCGATGCGGTCTGCGGTGCAAACAGGTCACCGGTCAGGGATGGATTCGGTTGACGGAGTCGGTTGCAGTTCCCTTCCTCTGTGGCAACTGAAACAGCGTTCCAGAAGCGGTACCCAGAGGCTTGTGAAGTCTTTGCAGTCCCTGAGACTTCTTAACAGGAGGCCAGCTCGGTTCCAGGCCCTTGGAGATACTCAGCACAAGTTTGTAGAAAGTTCAGTCCAGTCCTTTCACTGCCCAAGACAGAAGCAGCAACTGCAGGCCAACCCAACAAAGCAACACACAGCAAAGGGGCAGTACTCCTCCTGGCAGCTCTTCCAGCTCTTCGTCTTGGCAGGTTCCTTGATTCCAGCGAGATCTAAATTCATGGGGTCAGGGCCCCAATATTTATATCCCAAATTCCTTTGTTCTCTGAAGGCAGAGAGGCCTTTGCCTAGTCCAAACCAGTTCTGGAGCACTTTGTTGACAAGTCTCCGTCCCTTCTTTCAGTGAGTAGGCCAGGGACATCAGACGCACCACAGGAGGTGGAGCCAGCATTGTGGAGGGAAGGCACTGTCCTATTCAGGGCCCAGGTGCGACCCCTCCCACGCATCTACATGTAGATCTTGCTATTCAGCCCTGTGCTGACTCACCCTGTCTCCTGGCATCCCCCAGCCCCTGTCACTCACATTCCAGACAAGGAATACACAACCTCGCAGAGGCAGGCTTGGATGGTTAGACAAGAAAATACCCACTTTCTAAAAGTGGTATTTTCAAACACAGAATGTTAAAACCAACTTCACTAAAAGATGCATTTTATCATTCTGAGTCCAGGCATACTAAACTCGAATTTCTACCATGTTCCCGGGGTCAGTTAGGATTATAAACTGTAATAATCAAAACTGCCCGTTCTGGCCTAGGGGAACAGGTAGCCTTGCAATAGTGAAAAACGAACTAGGCTGTAATTCACTATCAGGACATGCCGCACACACCAGGGCATGTCCTACCTTTCGCGTACAATGCACCCTGCCCACAGGAGTACCTTGGGCCTACCTTAGGGGTGACTAACATGTAGCAAAGGGAAGGTTTAGGGACTTGCAAGTGTGTGCACTTGCCAGAGTCGACATGGCAGCCCCAGGCTGCGCACAGGCTCTGCGATGGCAGGCCCGAGTTACACTTTACGGGCTGTTTGCGTGGGTGGCACAATCCAGTGCTGCAGCCCACCAACAGCATTTGGTCTATAGGCCCTGGCACTCGTAGTGCACTTTACAAGGGACTGACAGATAAACCAAATAGGCCAATCATGGAAACACCAATCCATAACACATTTTATACAGGAGCACTTGCACTTTCCCACTGGACCGCAGTGAGGAAAGTGCGCAGAATCATTACACCAGCAAAAACAGAGTCAAAACCGGGAGGTCAGAAAGCAAAAAGTCAGGGAAACACGCCAAAAGATGCCAAGTCTAACACATGTCCCCGCCAGCTGAAAGTAGGGAGAACTACCCAACCCCATTGGAGTTCTCTTCACTAAGGCGGAAGAACCTGGACAGACCATCTGCGTTGGCGTGTTCTGTACCAGGGCGGTGCTCCACCGTAAAGTCCATTCCCTGTAGGGAGATGGACCACCTCAGCAGTTTTGGATTCTCACCCCTCATTTGCATCAACCATCTGAGGGGCCTGTGGTCTGTCTGAACCCGGAAGTGAGTCCCAAACAGGTATGGTCTCAACTTCTTCAGTGCCCAGACCACAGCAAAAGCTTCCCTTTCTATGGCACTCCACCTCTGTTCCCTGGGAAGTAGTCTCCTGCTAAGGAAGACTACAGGCTGATCCAGGCCCTCTTCGTTCAGTTGTGAGAGCACCGCTCCCACGCCATGCTCTGAAGCGTCAGTCTGCACGACAAATTCTTTGGAGAAGTCAGGTGCCTTGAGCACGGGCGCCGTGCACATGGCTGCCTTCAGGGCATCAAAAGCTTTCTGGCAGGACTCAGTCCAGATCACTTTCCTGGGCTGCCTCTTAGAGGTCAGCTCTGTTAAGGGGGCAACGATGGTGCCATAGCCCTTAACAAATCTCCTATAGTAGCCAGTGAGACCTAGGAAGGCTCTCACCTCTGTCTGGGTCTTGGGGGCTCCCAAGCCAGAATGGTGTCAATCTTGGGTTGTAGGGCGCCACCTGGCCGCTTCCTACCTGGTGTCCCAAGTACACCACAGAACCCTGCCCGATCTGGCACTTACTGGCCTTGATCGTGAGGCCTGCACCTTGCAGAGCCCTCAACACTTTCTCAAGGTGCTGTAAATGCTCTTCCCAGCTGGAACTGAACACAGCAATGTCATCCAGGTAGGCGGCACTGAAATCCTCCAGCCCGGCCAACACCTGATTGACCAACCTCTGAAAGGTGGCAGGGGCATTCTTCAACCCAAAGGGCATCACCCGGAATTGGTAATGACCTTCTGGGGTTGAAAATGCTGATCTCTCCTTGGCCCCATCGGTTAAGGCAATCTGCCAGTACCCAGACGTCAAATCAAACGTGCTGAGGAACCGGGCAGCTCCCAACCGATCAATGAGCTCATCAGCTCTGGGGATGGGCTGCGCGTCAGTCCTGGTGACGGCATTGAGCCCACGGTAGTCCACACAAAACCGGAGTTCTGGAGTGGCACCGGGCGCCGCAGCCTTTGGGACCAAGACCACTGGGCTGGCCCAAGGACTGTGGGAGGGCTCAATCACCCCTAACGCCAACATCTTAGAGACCTCCTCCTTGATGCTGGCTCTGACCCGGTCAGTCAACCTGTAAATCTTGTGCTTCACAGGAGGGCTGTCACCAGTGTCCACGTCATGGGTACACCAGTGAGTAACACCGGGGGTCAGAGAGAACAGTGGGGCGAACTGTCCCAACAACTGGCGACAGTCCCCCTGCTGCTCCTGAGTCAGAGTAGGGGAGAGGATCACACCCTCTACTGACCCATCATGCTCCTTGGTAGACAGGAGGTCAGGGAGAGGCTCACTCTCCTCTTCCACCCCATCATCTGTCGCCAAGAGCATACTCACTTCGGACCTCTCGAAGTGGGGCTTGAGGCGGTTCACGTGAAGGACCCTCAAAGGGTTCCTTGGAGCCTGCAAATCCACAAGGTAGGTGACGTCACTTTTGCGCTCCTTTACCTCATATGGCCCAGTCCACTTGTCCTGCAAGGCACAAGGTGCCACTGGGGCCATGACCCACACTTTTGCCCAGGTTGAAATTCGACCAGAGTGGCATTCTGGTCATACCATCTCTTCATTTCTTCCTGGCTTGCTTCTAGGTTCGCCTGAGCGAGTTTCCTGAAGCGGGCAGTTTGGTTTCTAAAGGCCAGCATGTAGCTAAATACATCCTGGGGAGTTTTCCTGGGAGCTGCCTCCCAGCCTTCCTTTACCAAACTCAGAGGTCCTCTGACAGGGTGGCCATACAGGAGCTCAAAGGGGCTGTACCCAAGAGACTTCTGAGGCACCTCCCTGTATGCAAAGAGTAGGCAGGGCAAGAGGACGTCCCACTTACGCCTCATGGGTTCTGTTAGACCCTTGATCATGCCTTTCAAGGTCTGGTTGAATCTCTCCACCAGACCGTTTCCTTGTGGGTGGTAAGGAGGTGTGAACTTGTAGGTTACACCACACTCCTTCCACAGGGATGTCATATACTTCGATATGAAATTGGTCCCCCTATCAGAAACCACCTCTCTGGGGAATCCCACACGGGAAAAGATCCCCATTAACGCCCGGCCCACCACTGGCGCCGTCGTTGTCCTGAGAGGGATTGCCTCCGGGTACCGGGTGGCATGGTCCACCAAGACCAGGATGTACCTGTTGCCCATGGCTGTCTTGGGATCCAGTGGCCCCACAATATCCATCCCTACCCTTTCAAAGGGTGTTCCAACAACAGGAAAAGGTTGGAGAGGAGCTTTGACCTTCCTCCCACTCTTACCACTTGCCTGACAAGTTTGGCAAGACCTACAGTGTGCATCTGACTGCCTTCGCATTTGGGGCCAAAGAAGTGGGTGACAAGCCTGTCAAAGGTCTTGTCCTGCCCCAAATGTCCTGCCAAAGGCACGTCATGAGCCAGACCCAGTAGGAAGGTCCTGAAGCGCTGGGGTACCACCAGCACACGGGCTGACCCAGGCTCAGCAACCTTAGGCTCACTGTATAGGAGACCACTCTCCCAGTAGATCAGATGTGACCCGGACTGATTACCAGCTGCCTGGTCTGCAGCCTGCCGCCGCAGACCCTCCAGATTAGGGCACTCGTTCTGCTCCCTGCAGAACTCCTCCCTGGTGGGACCCCCTTCTTGCTGCCAATGGGTCAGCTCAGAGATGTCTCCCAGTTCGGCTACCTGCTCCCCTGTAGGCACCGGGGCGTCCCCCTCGAGGTCCGCCTCCTCCCGGTCCGTGGGAACTTCGGGGGCCGGTTTCCCGCGCCCCCTGCCCTTTCTCTTGGCAGGGACTTGGGCCACTGTTTCAGGCTCCAAGTCCTCTTGATCACCCTTTCTGGCTGCCATTGACCGAGTAGACACGCATGCCCACTCTGGCAACCCAAGCATCTCCAAGTGAGACCTGAGCTCAACCTCCTTCCATGAGGACTGCTCCAGGTCGTTTCCTAGCAGACAATCTACAGGCATGGTAGGGCTCACAACCACCCTCAAGGGACCTGAGACCCCCCCATTCAAAGGGAACCTGCGCCACCATACATTGGCGCTCTGAGTTGTCTACCGCAACTACTTGGTGGAATGCCCGGGGACTACTTGCTTCTCAGACACCAGGTGACACCGGACTGAGGTCACACTGGCTCCAGTGTCTCTGAGAGCCTCTACCCTGTTCCCATTGATTGTCACCCAGGTGCTATATTTCTTTGTGTTAGGGGGCACCTGGTTTCCTGGGACCATCTCACTGTCCCCGAGTGAGACAAGGGTCATTTCTGCGGGATCCCCACCCTCCTGTGGGCACCCCTCCTCCCCAGGCGCTACACTAGCCAACACTTTGGACTGTCCACCGGTGGGTGGCTGTGTCCCCTTCGGGCACTTGGGGTCCCCCTTAAAGTGACATACCTGGTCACATGCATAACACTTGCGGGGGCCGGTCTCAACAGGCTTCCCTGTAGAGACCCCTTTCTTCTTATCACCGGGGGCTGGGAACCTTTACCCTGGGTACTAGTTTGGGGCCCTTTAGAGAACTCCTGTGCTTTACCCTTGTCCCCCCACCTTTCTGCTGGGGACCCTGCCCACCTTTGGCTGAGTCTCCCCCAAACGCTTTCTTGTGGACCCTGGTACTCACCCAGCGGTCCGCTTCCATAGCAAGCTTCCTGGGGTCAGTTAGCTTACTATCCACTAGGTGCTGGCGCAGATCTGCAAAACATAGACTAGACAAGTGCTCCCATGCAATCAAGTTGTAGAGCCCCTGAAAATCTGTTACGCTACTGCCCTTCACCCAACCATCCAGAGACCTGCAGAACACATCCACACATTCCAACCAAGTGTTGGCATCGGACTTCTTACTGGACCTGAACTGATCCCTGTACTTTTCAGGAGTAAGACCATACTTAGTGAGAAGGGCATCCTTCATGTCAGCATAGGTGAGGTGATACCCCTTACCCAAAGCTATCAGAGCATCCCTTGCTTCTTCAGGAAAAAGTGGCCACAATCCTGCTCCCCAATTCTCCTCAGGGACCCCATTCATGTGTATGGCTGCCTCATAACCCTGAAACCACCTTTGTATGTCATCCCCCTTCTTGAACTCCTTGCCTACGTTCTTGGGAATGTGCACAATCCTGTCTGCCTTTCTGGACGAATTGCTGCCACCATCTGAGCCTGACTTACTCCTAAGTTCTAGCTCCTTCAGTTCTCTCTCATGCTCTAAGAGCATCTTCCTCTCCTCTATGGCCAATCTCTTCTCCTCCCGCTCACTCTCCAGCCTGAGCTTCTGCAGCTCAAACTGCCTTGCCTCCCGCCTGTCCTCCAGCTCCTCTGGGGACAGACTGCTGCTGCCTGACCTGGCGGGTTCCCCCTACCCAAAGCACATCCACCCTGGAAATAGGCTCCTCCACCTCCTCACTGAGATTACCAGGCTGCCCATTGGCATGTCTGGCTGCTACCCAGGCCCTCAGCGCCTTCTGTAGCTCCTCCTTCCTTGTGAGGCCTTTAATTTGGACTTTCAGGTTTTTACAAATCGCTCGTAGCTCCTTTACGGCGTAGGATTCCAACCTATCCTCCTCAAAGATAACTTCCAGAGATGCAACGGATGATGCAATTGATTCAGGCATGACAAAAGTAGTGAGTTGAAAACTGGCAAGATCAAAAATAGGCCAAAAGAAAAAGAACCAGTATGTGGTAAGTAATGGTCTGCGATATGGTAGTAGTGCACACCAATCACTGTAAGTCAAGTGCAAACACAAGTCCTATCCTCACCGCTGACAACCAATGTTAGAAATGGGATCTCTAGTTGGCAAGGGCTTGCACCTTTGTCCAAGTAGGGACCCTTCTTCCTAGTCAGGGTAAGGGTGTTACACTCGTGAAGTAACCCCTGCTCACCCTCGTGGTAGCTTGGCACGAGCAGTCAGGCTTAATTCAGAGGCAGTGTGTAAAGCATTTGCACATAACCAACAGTAATACAGTGTAAGCACTACAAACGGACACCACACCAGTTTAGAAAAATAACCAATATTTTATATACTCAAGACAAGACCAATTACGACAAAAATCCACAATACTATACTTTAAAAATGAATGCTTGATACGGTAACTTCTTCTTTGCAGGAATAGCACAAAAGCAAAGTTCGTACGAGTCGGTAGCTCCGTCCGAGCCTACCGTGATGCTGAAAACCACAGAGTCTAACAGTTCCAGCCGACCGCGTCGATACGGGCCAGCAGAGTCGTGAACAGACTCGGTTACAGTACCTTTCTCGTTGTGGCTGGTACGGAGTGTATGCAGCCAGTCGGCGTTCGTCGCGGTTGCGGTGCAAGACAGAGCGGTGCAAGGTGCGGTGTCCCTCGATGCGGTGCAGGCAGCGGCTCGATGAGCGTCGTGCAGACGGAGTCGGTGAGTCCAAGGCGTGCGATGCAGGGTGAGACGATGCTCGATGCGGTGCTGACAGGTTGCGATGCAGGCGACCAAGCCGGAGTGCGGGAGCTGGCGTCGGACAGCGGTGCGAGTCGGAGCGGTGCGTCGCAGACGTGCGAGCGGTGCCCCAAATGCGGTGCGGTCACGACTCTTGAGCCAGTTGCAGCGACAGCGTCGGTCTGGTCCGGCTGGCACAGTGAAGCGATGCGATGCGAACTGCGGTGCCCACAGGTCACGGTGCAAGCAGCGGCTCGGTGCTGGCGGCATCGGACGTCGCCCACGGTGAGACCAGGGTTGCGATGCGAAGCGGGGCGATGCGGTCTGCGGTGCAAACAGGTCACCGGTCAGGGATGGATTCGGTTGACGGAGTCGGTTGCAGTTCCCTTCCTCTGTGGCAACTGAAACAGCGTTCCAGAAGCGGTACCCAGAGGCTTGTGAAGTCTTTGCAGTCCCTGAGACTTCTTAACAGGAGGCCAGCTCGGTTCCAGGCCCTTGGAGATACTCAGCACAAGTTTGTAGAAAGTTCAGTCCAGTCCTTTCACTGCCCAAGACAGAAGCAGCAACTGCAGGCCAACCCAACAAAGCAACAACACAGCAAAGGGGCAGTACTCCTCCTGGCAGCTCTTCCAGCTCTTCGTCTTGGCAGGTTCCTTGATTCCAGCGAGATCTAAATTCATGGGGTCAGGGCCCCAATATTTATATCCCAAATTCCTTTGTTCTCTGAAGGCAGAGAGGCCTTTGCCTAGTCCAAACCAGTTCTGGAGCACTTTGTTGACAAGTCTCCGTCCCTTCTTTCAGTGAGTAGGCCAGGGACATCAGACGCACCACAGGAGGTGGAGCCAGCATTGTGGAGGGAAGGCACTGTCCTATTCAGGGCCCAGGTGCGACCCCTCCCACCCATCTACATGTAGATCTTGCTATTCAGCCCTGTGCTGACTCACCCTGTCTCCTGGCATCCCCCAGCCCCTGTCACTCACATTCCAGACAAGGAATACACAACCTCGCAGAGGCAGGCTTGGATGGTTAGACAAGAAAATACCCACTTTCTAAAAGTGGTATTTTCAAACACAGAATGTTAAAACCAACTTCACTAAAAGATGCATTTTATCATTCTGAGTCCAGGCATACTAAACTCGAATTTCTACCATGTTCCCGGGGTCAGTTAGGATTATAAACTGTAATAATCAAAACTGCCCGTTCTGGCCTAGGGGAACAGGTAGCCTTGCAATAGTGAAAAACGAACTAGGCTGTAATTCACTATCAGGACATGCCGCACACACCAGGGCATGTCCTACCTTTCGCGTACAACGCACCCTGCCCACAGGGGTACCTTGGGCCTACCTTAGGGGTGACTAACATGTAGCAAAGGGAAGGTTTAGGGACTTGCAAGTGTGTGCACTTGCCAAGTCGACATGGCAGCCCCAGGCTGCGCACAGGCTCTGCGATGGCAGGCCCGAGTTACACTTTACGGGCTGTTTGCGTGGGTGGCACAAACCAGTGCTGCAGCCCACCAACAGCATTTGGTCTATAGGCCCTGGCACTTGTAGTGCACTTTACAAGGGACTGACAGATAAACCAAATAGGACAATAATGGAAACACCAATCCATAACACATTTTATACAGGAGCACTTGCACTTTCCCACTGGACCGCAGTGAGGAAAGTGCGCAGAATCATTACACCAGCAAAAACAGAGTCAAAACCGGGAGGTCAGAAAGCAAAAAGTCAGGGGAAACACGCCAAAAGATGCCAAGTCTAACAATCAGCATCCTCTTCTCTAACAGAGAGGAGCTTATCTCTACCTTTGTCTGCAAAGGAGAGCCACAAGATTGCTGCCCACTGCTCCTGAGGGACCCTCTGTACTTTACAGGCCCTCTCCAGTGCAGTTATCCACTTGTGGCTGTCATCCCCACTCTGGTAGGGAGGGACAATCTTGCTCAGGTTTCTATGGTCATAAGACCTTTCCCTACCACTAGGGAAGTTGCTGCCACCATGGGACTCTAGTCCCAACTTTTTCCTTTGCCTTTCAAGCTCTAGGGACTCCCTGTCTATAGCCAACTGCTCTCTTCTGAGTCTCAACTGAGCTTCTCCATACTTGAGCAGTCTCTCTTTCCTCTCACTGGAGGATTCCCTCCTATGAGAAGTTTCAGAGGTCCCTACTGAGGTGTCTGAGTGGTTAGACTCCTGAGAAGGAGATCTAGACCTTCTGGGCACACTCACAACTCTTCCTGGGGGACAAAGGGGAGGTCATCCTGATCCTCCTCCTCATCCTCAGGAGTAGCTGCATTATCCAGGTCAGGATCATTGTCATCCTCCTGGCCAGTTTGAGAGGTTGGGTCCTGGGTATTTTCATCCCTGGCCCCTTCCTCATCTTCGGCCCCACCCTCTCTGCCTACCCCTGCAGACCCTGGGGGTCTTCTGAGATCATCCAGCAGAATCATCTCCATGAGACGTTGGTTGTTGGCACTTTTGCCTGTCTTCAGCTTCCTAATCTTGCACAACTCTCTCAATTCCAAGAATGGGAGGTTGTCATATTTGGATGGCAGGAGCCCACTGGTTCCTGGCAGGGATCTACTGATTCCTGGCCCTGAAGACATTACTAGTGAGGTGTGCTGTATGCACTACCTACTCTAGTGTGGCCTACTAAACTCTCTGGAGTTGTAGAAAGGGTGTGCTATCCCTTAACACACAACTCTAAGTTCAGTAGAACTTACTGTATACTAAGCTTGTTTTATATGTACCTAAGGTACCCTTAGTGGTTTTCAGTTGATCAATTCAATTGAGATTATCTGGTAAAACAATAGCAAGCTGGAATCCCACACGCTGCACACCAATGTGAGAAGTTGGCCTGGTATATGCTGTCCACTAATTATAGTGGGCACCCTGTACCAGTCCAAACAACCCTTATTGGAGATAGGTTAAAGACAACCTTTATTGAAAGCTATCCTAGTCGTAGCTATGGAGAGCAGCCTTCAGGCTAAGTCTTGAAGGAATGTAAAGCAGCTTGTTTTACCAGTCTATAATCTCTTGAGTGACCAAATGAAAGAGGACCACACCAGGTATATATATATAAAATATATGTATTTAGTCTTAAACACACCCCTCTAGTCTCTTTATGAGGCTAGAGTTCGAAGTACATAAGTTACAAGTCAGTTATCAACAGTAATAGCACAAATACACGTTTGAGCCCTAGGGGCGTACCAAACCATATACCAAAAAGTGGTATAAGAACCACGACTGAGCTAGACACAAGGCCTAGAGCCTGTAGAAGTGCTTGGACCCCAAGGAACCACCCAAGGTAGTGACACAGGGGACCCACGGGGACGCGTGCAGTGTGAGAACACAGCCGCGAGCCACCGTTAACTTCTATGGGGAAAGTCGCGGTTGGATTTTTAAAAGGAGAGGACACTTAGAGGAGGACTTGGAGCAAATCCCTTTATAATTAGGCAGTTCTAGAGTCAATACCCACGGGAGCACCGGAGTACTCGAGTTACCTCACCCAGGGAAGCCGGGTGCATAGGTGTCTTTTGTCGTCGGGTTTTGTCGTCGTTTTCAATGGCGATCTGCTGCAGCAGGCTGCTGGCGACCAAGTCGAAAGTGTCCGGGTGGATCCAAGGGTGGATCGAAGATCTGAAGAACCTGAAAACAGAGGGGACAGATTCTGGGTCACTAGCCAGTGACCAGGAAGGCGATGAGCAGATGCCCACCGATGTCGGGTGCTTCAGGTAGGTTGACAGTTGTCTTGACTCTTCAGCCACGAGGTCCAGGAGGCGTCGACGATGACCAGAAGCTGGATTCGAGCTATCCCATGACGTCTGTCGATTGCTGAGGTGTCGGCAACCAGATTGGACCCAACAAGCCTTGGCAACGGCAAGTCACATGGAAACAAAGAAAGGACGTTGATGCAGACCAGCAAGGTCTGATGGACTCACCCAGTGAGGGTAAGTCAGGGCACGTCTGGAGCAACCAGGAAAGCCCAAGCAGAAGAAAAGTTGCCTTCGGGAGGCCCACTAGCTAACAGACTAGCGACTGCAAAGGAGCCTCAAGTGGACGCACTTGGAGCTGGCTCACAGGACACTCATGGAGTGGAGGCCAGTGATCTTCGGTGCAGTTGGTGCTGGAGGCGGGGGCTACTGGGAGCCCAAAGCACAACTTCGTGAAAGGCCAGAAAGAGGATGCACTTGCAAAAGTTCTCAGTGTCCAGGGGTCATGGTTCCACATTACCCACGACAGCCACGGGCCTCAGCTTCACTGGGGTCTCAGGGCAGCCTCAGAGAAGTCTGAAATTCTGCCTCTGGTGTTGCAAAGACTTCGGCGTCTGGTGGGAGCTTTAGCGATGCAGACCGGACAATTGCTTCTTAGGTGCCTGCCAAGCAGGGGAGTCACTCCTTGACCCCAAGGGAGATTCTTCAGTCCTCTAATCTTGAAGTAGAGCGTCGAAGGTCCAGGATTTGGCTTCAGAGTTTCATCCAGGGTAATCTAAAGTCCTAAGGACTGGGGTCCCATACTTATACCAAGTTAGGGGGTTGGACATACTCTGGGGACCCACCTATGGGAGGGTCAGGGAAGAGGGGTGGTTACACCCATTCCCTTTGTCCAGTTTTGCACCAGAGCAGGGGCAGGTAGCCCCTGCAACCGGTTTGAACTGGCATATGCACAGGGACACCAAGTGTGCCCCCAGTGCAGGATTTCTGAGCACCAGAGAGTGCTCCCACCCAGCCCCAATACACATTATCCTGTCTGGGGAGGTGGTTACAGCTCCCTGCGACAGGAAACCTATTGTCCAGGCCTCCCCTGCCGGAGTTTCAGTCAGCAGCAGGAGGCCAGACCCGTGTCTGTGGCAGCAGCATCCATTTTGTGATGCCAGGGCTCTGTAAAGAAGTTACCGGGTAGGCCGGTGGGTACATGTCTCTCCCTCTAGAAGGGTGGAATGCTACCCCCACCGCCAGGACTGGCGGGGGGGGGTAGTATTGCAAGATGTTTGACACCAAGCACGACATGTTTTGGTGCAGCCAGTCCAAAGTTAGCATTCTACCGTGAGGATATAATGCACTTATGGTCAGGCTGTACCACAAACAGCATCAGAGGAGGGACTCCGAATGCTGCAGAGGGGCTCTGCTCATGCAGGGGCACCCTCTCACATAAAAACCAAGCACTCTGCCTTCAGGATTGTAAAGGCCTGCCATAGGAGTGACTTATAGGTTTATATGTGTGTGCAATGGTAGTGATATAGGTAGCCTATATCACAGTAAGGGGTGCATGCACCACCTTACCCAGGCTGCAGTAGCAGACCTGTGGTGTCATTTTGGCTGGCCTTCCAGGGGTGGCATAATACATGCTTCAGCCGCTGGCAGGCCTCTGGGGTAACTATGCCCTGGGTAGATAGTATACCATATACTAGGGACTTATAAGGGCACTCCAGATTCCAATCAAAGATGTACCTAAGGTACATGGAAACCATTTTTGAGAGGAAGCAGCTAGGCTGGGGTTCTGATTAGCAGGGCCCCAGCCAGACTAAAGTCGAAAAACAGTGAAGCATCAGCAAAAAGTGGGGGTACCCATGTGAAGCAGATCCTACTCTCCTACACATGGGTACTGAATGGATGGTTAGAGTACTGCAAGGAGAGTGCATGGTGATTTTATAAGTGCCTGAGTATTGGCGGAGTGATTAGATAAGTACATGGTACTGGCTGAGTGATTGGAGTAGTGCATGGGCAGTGACAGGGTGATTGCTGGACTGCATGGGTACTACATGAGTAATTGAAGGTGTGAATGAGTAGTGTCTAGGTAATTAGAGGATTGTATGGGCAGTGCTCAGGTAATTGTAGCAGTGCATGGTTACTGCCTGGGTCATTGTATGAGTACATGGGTACGGACTGGATGATTAGAGTACTGCAAGGAGAGTGCATGGTGAATTTA
This sequence comes from Calotriton arnoldi, assembly GCA_963921515.1. Taxonomy (NCBI): domain Eukaryota; kingdom Metazoa; phylum Chordata; class Amphibia; order Caudata; family Salamandridae; genus Calotriton; species Calotriton arnoldi. The sequence continues at coordinate 38,862 of CAWUFW010021980.1, read as the reverse complement.
TAAGTGCTTGGGTATTGGCGGAGTGATTGGATAAGTACATGGTACTGGCTGGGTGATTGGAGGAGTGCATGGGCAGTGACAGGGTGATTGCTGGACTGCATGGGTACTACTTGGGTAATTGAAGGTATGAATGAGTAGTGTCTAGGTGATTAGAGGACTGCATGGGCAGTGCACAAGTCATTGTAGCAGTGCATGGTTAGTACCTGGGTCATTGCATGAGTACATGGGTACTGAATCAATGGTTAGAGTACTGCAAGGAGAGTGCATGGTGAATTTATAACTGCTTGGGTATTGGCGAAGTGATTGGATAAGTACATGATACTGGCTGGGTGGTTGGAGGAGTGCATGGGCAGTGACAGGGTGATTGCTGGACTGCATGGGTACTACATGGGTAATTGAAGGAGTGAATGAGTAGTGACTAGGTGAATACAGGACTGCATGGGTAGTGCACAGGGGATTGTAGCAGTGCATGGTTACTGCCTGGGTCATTGTATGAGTACATGGGTACTGACTGGATGATTAGAGTACTGCAAGGAGAGTGCATGGTGAATTTATAAGTTCTTGGGTATTGGCGGAGTGATTGGATAAGTACATGGTAGTGGCTGGGTCATTTGGAGGAGTGCACGGGGAGTGACAGGGGCATTGCTGGACTGCATGGGTACTACCTGGGTAATTGAAGGTGTGAATGAGCAGTGTCTAGGCGGTTATAGGATTGTTTGGGTAGTGCACAGGTGATTGTGGTACTGCATGGGTACTGCCTGGGTCATTGCATGAGTACAAGGGTACTGACTGGATGATTAGAGTACTGAAAGGAGAGTGCCTGGATGAATTTATAAGTGCTTGGGTATTGGCGCAGTGATTGGATAAGTACATGGTACTGGCTGGGTGATTGGAGCAGTGCATGGGTAGTGACAGGGAGATTTTGTAAGTGCATGGGTACTTCTTGGATAATTGCAAGACTACTGAGGTAGAGTCTGACTAACTAAAACACTCTAAAAGTAGTGACAGGATAATTTCATAACAGCATAACTAGTGTCTGAGTGATTACAAGAGTAGAAAGATAGTACCTCTGTGATTGAAGGAGTGCAACAGTAGTGCCTGGGTGAATATATTACTGCATGTGTTATACCTCAGTGATTTCATAAGTGCACAGATAGTGCCTAAATGATTGCATCTGTGCAAGAGCAATGGCTGAGTGATTACAGCACTGCATATGTTGTGCCTGAACCATTGTAAGACTGCATGGCGAGTACTTTGGTGTTGTTATGAATACATGACAGTAGGGCCTAGCCAAATATAAACCCACACACTATTACATGACTCAACTATAAATGTCCCCATATTGCTAAAAGCACACATACATATGGGTCTACCTTCCCAAATCATCATCATATGTAAAAGAAATATATAAACAACATTTCTGAAATATAGGAACACCTACAAACTGAGACATGCACTACATCTGCCTGACTGATTCTAAAACTCCGTACGTAGTGCTTTGGTGATTGGGAGCAAGGCTAGTCACTAGAATGTTTGCAGAAGAAAATAGATAGTGGCTAGCTAATTCCCTGAGTGCATACTTACACATTGACTGCATGCTTAAGTGTATAAATAGCACCTGAAGGGATCAATGAATCATTGAGTACTGTCTAGGTAAGTAGACGAATGCAACAGAAGGGCGTGGGTGATTTAATGACTGCAAAGGTAGTGCTTGAATGATTGGGAGAATGCATAGGTAGTTCCTGGGTGATTTCATAACTGCTTGTGTAGTAGCTGAGTGATTTCATGAGTACTTGCATGGGTAGTGACAGGGTGATTGTTGTACTGCATGGGTACTACATGGGTAATTGAAAGTGTGAATGAGTAGTGTCTAGGTGATTAGAGGATTGTATTGGTAGTGCACAGGTGATTGTAGCAGTGCATGGTTACTGCCTGGGTCATTGCATGAGTACATGGGTACTGACTGGGTGATTAGAGTACTGCAAGGAGACTGCATGGTGAATTTATAACTGCTTGGGTATTGGCGGAGTAATTGGATAAGTACATGGTACTGGCTGGGTGATTGGAGGAGTGCAAGGGCAGTGACAGGGTGATTGCTGGACTGCATGGGTACTACCTGGGTAATTGAAGGTGTGAATGAGTAGTGTCTAGGTGATTAGAGAACTGCATGGGTAGTGCACAGGTGATTGTAGCAGTGCATAGTTAGTGCCTGGGTCATTGCATGAGTACATGGGTACTGACTGGATGATTACAGTACTGCAAGGAGAGTGCATGGTGAATTTATAACTGCTTGGGTATTGGCGGAGTGATTGGATAAGTAAGTACATGGTACTGGCTGGGTGATTGGAGCAGTGCATGGGTAGTGACAGGGAGATTTTGTAAGTGCATTGTTACACATACATATGGGTCTACCTTCCCAAATCATCATGATATGTAAAAGAAATATATAAACAACATTTCTAAAATAAAGGAAAACCTAGACACTGAGACATGTACTACATCTGCCTGAGTGATTCCAAAACTCCGTAGGTAGTGCTTGGGTGAATGAGAGCAACGGTAGTCACTGGAATTTTTGCAGGACAAGATAGATAGTGGCTAGCTAATTCCCTGAATGCATACATACACATTGACTGCATGGTTAAGTGTATAAATAGCACCTGAAGGGATCAATGAATCATTGAGTACTGTCTAGGTAAGTACACGAATGCAACAGAAGGGCATGGGAGATTTAATGACTGCAAAGGTAGTGTTTGAGTGATTGGGAGAATGCATGGGTAGTTCCTGGGTGATTTCATAACTGCTTGTGTAGTTGCTGAGTGATTTCATGAGTGCTTGCATATTAACTTGGTGATTGGAGAATTCCATGAGTACTGCATGTGTGATTGCATCTGTGCATGGGTAATGCTTGGGTTATTCCATGAGTACATGGGTAGTGCTTGGGTGATTGGGAGAGTGCATGGGTAGTGCCTGGGTGATTTCATAAGTGCTTGGGTAGTGGCGGAGTGATTTCATGAGTGCTTGGATACTAACTGGATGATTGCGGAATTGCATGGGTACTGCATGTGTGATTGCATAAGTGCATGGGTAATGTTTGGGTTATTGCATGAGTACATGGGTAGTGCTTGGGTGATTGGGAAAGTGCATGGGTAGTGCCTGGGTGATTTCATAAGTGCTTGTGTAGTGGCGGAGTGATTTCATGAGTGCTTGGATACTGACTGGGTGATTGCAGAATTGCATGGGTACTGCAAGTGTGATTGCATAAGTGCATGGGTAATGCTTGAGTTATTGCATGAGTACATGGGTAGTGCTTGGGTGACTGGGAGAGTGCATGGGTAGTGCCTGGGTGATTTCATAAGTTCTTGGGTAGTGGTGGAGTGATTTCATGAGTGCTAGCATACTAACTGGGTGATTGGAGAATATGGAATCACTCAATTATTAGTCATGTAGTTTTAAAATCACCCAGTCACTACCTTTGCAGTCCTGTAATTGGTCAGGCAGCCTCTCAATACTTCACTAAGCATACAGATAATTGTATAAATACAATCTGAAGATATAGATGAGACATTACTTATTATCTACTTAAGTAGATAAGTGCAACATGCCTGCAAGGGTAATATGTGGTGGTTTACTTTTGAGCTGCATTTTCACCATTGTATCTACAAATTTGCGACATCATTAAACTATACCATTCAACAGACTTAAAAATAAAGGCTAATTAACAACACCTTTTGTGAGCATTTTTAAAACCACACTTTTATTCTGCATCTTCACCTTTCTATCTAAAATTATGTGGAATCATTCAACTATTCCTTTGTTCAGACTAGAAAAAAGAAGCCTAATTAACCGCACCTTATTTCTCCAATGTTTAAACCACTATTTTATGCTGCATCTTCATCTTTTTCTGAAAAATTATGTGGCATCATTTAAGTATGCCTTTTTCCAGACTAGAAAAAAGAAACCTAATAATAATACCTTATATGACCATCCTAGAAAGCACACTTTTGTGATGTATCTTCATCATTCTATGTAAAAATATGTTGCATCATTTAACTTTACCTTTCTACAAACTAGAAAAAAGAAACCTAATTAATAACACCTTATATAAACATCTTTCAAACTGCACAGTTGTGCTGCATCTTTACCAAACTATCTAAAATTATGCGGCATCATTCAACTATACCTTTGTAGAGACAAAAAAAAAAAAGCCTAATTAATTACACCATATATGAACATCTTTCAAACTACAAATTTGTGCCGCGTCTTCAACCAACTATCTAAAATTATGCGGCATCATTCAACTATACCTTTGTACAGACTTAAAAAACAAGCCTAATTAATAACAACTTATATGAACATGAGTAATCCATCTTAAAAAATACACATATTACTGTACAGACTCTTTTTTAAACAACATTTAAGTACAATAAAACAAACTGCAATATACATCTATACATTTAATAATATATTTCAAACAACAGTTTTTGAAAAGTGTTAAAAATGTAAAAATAAACCTCACAAATTTATAACTCACCTTGCAAATCAATGTGTTGAATTTAAAATCTCACAAACTCTGACAGGATTTTCTTTTACACACAATCAGTATAATGCACCAGACTCAGCAAGGTAAAACCAGTAATGGCAAAGTTTCCCTCTCTTTCTCCATACATATACATATAACTAACAAATCACTTTGCTTCCCAGATTTTTTCAAATTGTAAAACACATTTCTATTGGTTACACATAATAACCCTTAGCAACTGACTTCTGAAGGTGCCCAAACTGTTCTACATTTTTTTAGAAGTCGCGACCCCATCGCGCACCATTGTGATGGAGTCGCGGATTCATACAGGAGTTCAAAAAGATATAACAAATAAATTCAACACTATTTTTTAATTAAACACACTTCTAAAGATAGTACTGACTTGGGAAATATCATAGAAAAAAAATATTACTTATATATAAATTACAATTTCACGATTTAAAACCACAGTTAAATTGCAAGCCTTCCCCCATTCTTCTCCATGCCAGTTTCCATAGTAACAGTTCATGGAACATTCAACTGAACTCACAGGTCACAAGTTCACCATATTTTCAAGTTCACCACACAATGTTGCAAATGCAAACAGCAGGTGAGGTTGACTTGGCAAAATTTGATCTTATCCTTTCTATTGTACCTTTCAAACATTTTTTACTAACCAATAAGAAAAATGCTTTAAAAAAAAAGTAAAATGCACCCTATTTTTGAATGTAGAATGTTCTTAAACAGTCAATCAATTCTCTAATTTTCAAAAAAATTGCATCTTGTCCACCATTTTACATACCTCTCATTCTACCAACTGACTACCTCAGCTACACACATCTCTTCATTACTTCCAGACATCCCTTCAAGATGCTTACAGTGTGGATTGTTAGACACAGCTATGTTTTCTGGTGCAAAAGGTATGCTGAACGCAGAGGTATTGACAAAAACCTAGCTTTGCAAAATGTAGACATTAAATGGATTGGACAGAAAGGATTAAAGTGGCACCAATTGATGCCTTTGGATAAAACCTTTTTGCATCTCCAACCCCCTGACCTCATGATTGTGCACTGTGGTGGCAATGACCTAGGCACATTGTCTGGGGTAGGTCTGGAAATGCTCATGAAGGACACCTTTGCACAATTGATGTTGCTTTTCCCCCAAACTGTCTTTGTATACTCTAACATATGCCAAAGACAGAAATGGAAAAGGTCCAATCAATTCTGTCCACAGGTTGAGAAAGCTAGAAAAAATGTCAATAAAGCTGTTTCCGCTTACCTCAGAGACCATAGGATGGGCTCCATCTATAACAACAATCTATGGTTCCATATGGATGACATCTACAGAAGTGATGGAGTACACTTCACTGATGAAGGGAACAGAGTGTTTCTCAACAACCTGAAGCTCTGCATCCGCACTTACATGTAGCTACAACAATCTCCCAATCAAAACAAGGGCTCTTTTTAGAGCCACCCAATAACCCAACATATAACCAAGCTTTCCAAAAAAAAAAAATTCTTAATTATTTTTGCTTGGAGTCGCGCACCCATCGCGCCTTTTCAAACCGCGCACCCATCACGTTTACACTAGGGGTCCACGCTGAGAGCCGCGTACCCATCACGTTCACACTAGGGGGCCGCGCTGAGCGCCGCGCGAGGGTCGCTACTCCAAACTTTTGCGGAAAAAAAAAAAATTGTCCACTTTCATTAATTTATATTCGTCCCGGGGACCCCATCCTCCGGGGCATTGCCAATTCTTTTTTTTAAAAGGAAGGGGGGGTGGCGTGGCCCCCCTCCCGGTCCATTTTTACCCCGGGGGACCCCATCCCCCGGGGCATGGCCACATATTTATTTTTTAAGAAGGGGGGCTGTGTGGCCCCCCTCCTGAGGCCTCTATTGGCCCGAGGACCCCATTCCCTGGGGCTGTGCCTCTTTTTTTTTTTTATTTAATATTTTATTGAGGGAGGGGGGCCATGTGGCCCCCCTCCCGGGCCACTTATGGCCCTGGGGACCCCATCCCCCGGGGCCTGGCCTCATGTTGGGGACCGTGGGGGGAGCCCCAATGCCCCCACGGTCCCTGCTGGCTCCCCGCCTCCTGCGGGAGCCGGCATTGCTTTTGGGCAAGGGGAGCTGCTGACATACAGCTCCCCTTGCTCAAAAGCAATTCTGCTTTGCTTCGTTGAAGCGAGAGCAGGTTTTCCTGCTCTCGCTTCAAGGAAGCAAAGCAGCGTTTGCTATGGCAGGGTGGGAGCTGTGCTCCCACCCTGTCATAGCAAACGGTAATGTCCCGGGGGTGGGCACCCCGGGACACTGCAGTTGCCGGCCCTGGGGGGTGGCGGTCCCCAGGGCCATCGAGGGCTCCTGGAGGGGGGCCGCGCGGCCCCCCTCCCTCCATTTCAAAGCCCCGGGGAGGTGGTGGTCCCCGGGGCATTCAATATTTAAATACGGGGGTCAAGCCCAAGGGAGGTCCAGCGAGGTCCAGCGGTGTCCAGACAATCAAAGCGTACTGGTTTCTTCTTGTAGAATCTTGTCCACGTAAAATCTAATGTCCTGTAGCCAGGTAACCCATTTTATACCCACGGGAGAGGGTTGGACAGATTCTAGGGACCCTCCTATGGGAGGGACAGACCAGGGGGGAGGCTACTCCCATGTCCTTTGTCCAGTTTCGCGCCAGAGCGGGAGCAAATGGCTCCCAGGACTGGTTTGAACTGGACTATGCACAAGGACACCAAATTTGGCCTACGTGCAGACTTTCTGGCACTGAGGCAGTGCACCCACCCAGCCCCAATACACTAAATCCTGTCTGAGAGGTGGTAACACCTCTCTGTGACAGGATGCCTATTGTGCTGCCTTCCCCGCCCGAGCTTGGCTCAGCAGTAGGAGGGCAGACTCGTGTCTGTGGCTGGCAGCATCCATTTTGTGCTGTAAGGCTAAAGAACGTTGGTACCAGTAGACTTAGGTACCCCCAGAACCTCGGTTCTGAGGGGAGGAATCATACCTCCCACACCAGTTACTGGTGTGGGAGGTATGATTCCAAGGTGTTTGACACCAAACACGACATACTTCGTTGAAGTCGTTTTGAGATAGCATTTACCGCGAGGTTATAATGCACCTCTACCTATATGTCTGGCAGTATCACACACAGCCCGGGAGAATGGTTTCCGAAGGCCAATTGTTTTTTATGTCCTAATATTGATATGTTACACATGATATTATTTTGATTAATGATACTATTAATCATGATACATTATGTATATTATTTCATTAATCTGGCTAAGGCAAAGAAATATTTTAATTGCAGTTGGAAGAAATCTGGGATTTCACACAATACCTTTGCTTTACTAAAAGATCCTCCTCATTTTCATTTACATCAAATGATAACGAAGCTCCACATGGCACATGACCACCAAATTTAAAAAGTAAGCAAGGACTGAATTGTTTATGTTTTCCCTTTGTATTCGCATTATTTACATTAATGCACGTCTGTTCATTTGTGGCACTAATCACAATGCACTCACAGTAGAGAAAAGTATGTTTCATTAATATATTAAAAGATGTCAACTAGAAAAGAATTATTAAAAATATTTTGTGTATATGCAAAGAATGCCTCCTTATGGTATATTACAGCAGGGCCCCAAGGGCTCTTCTATTACGCCATGCAGTCCAGTCTGTGATGAAAATGCCAGAGTTCACCTTAAAATACTACAACTCCTCTGCTTATGGGCTGCAGGGTTTCACATCATATCGATACTAATCGATACTTGAAATTGCTCTGTGCTTTAGGAGAGATACACTTTATAGGTGAATTCTTCCAATATAAGTAGAAAATTGCATGATTTCAAAATGACCATTTTCCTTTAAATGACATGTGGATTGAAGACTTCAGTTCACTCACAGTTCAGGATGACCAGACAGGTGGTTTGCAGCCAGATTGTCAACTCCCGTACAGTTCTCCACTGTGTACTGTGTTCTTTCGGAAGTCTAAATTTGCTTAACGGCCCTTAGTAGCAGATGCTGGCTTACTCCCAAGCCGCTGCCTGTAACCCACATAGGATATGACAATGCGGTACATGTCAGTTAGAAAAATGTGATTACCAGAGGAAATGGCTTCAATTACGAGGTTTTATGCACGTGTTGTCTTCCTATTTCATTATCGAGGGCAGTCAGACGCAGTTCACTGCCCACGGCCATAGTTCAGGCAAATAAATACCAAAAGGTAGCAGTAACTAAATACAATAGAATCAATATCTACAGTGCATTTTAATTAAAATAAAGAAATATTCTTCAAAGGCTTAATATTGTTATGAACTTAAGTCCCTGATGTCTAAGTAGCAGAAATTGAGCAGCACATTTTTTTTAAACTTATTTTAAGTTTGATTGCCACTACTATGCCCGATATGGTCGTAGGATGCACCCAATTAAATAACTTGGGGGCATATTATCAACGAGGCGATAAACAATTATCGCCGCTTTGCGTCCGTTTTCGGACGAAAGCGGCGATAATTTTATCGCCTAATCAGCAAGGTCACGCTATCGCGTGAATCCTTGCATTATCGCCCTTTCCCCCAACGCCCATCTTTGCATCTCTAATGAGATGCAAAGTGGGCGTACCCCGGATGGACTACGTTGCAAATATCGCTGATGTTCACATCGCGATATTTACAAGGCAGCCCACATGATTTTAGCAGAGGTTAGATTTCGGCGAAAACGGCCGTTTCGCAAAATCTAACGTCTGCTAAAATCCTGACTTAGCCATCCCTAACATAGGGGGTGGATTCTGCTGATACGACCACAGGGTCGTATCAGCAAGGTTATCGCCGTTTTGCAGGGAACATCGCTGGAAAACCAGCGATGTTTCCTGCAAAACGGCGATAACCTCGCTATCTCTGGAATTTTTATCGCCCTGGAGAAGCGCGTTGTTAATAACGCGCTACCAGGGCGATAAATTCCAGAGATAGCCTGCGATAGGGAATCTGTCGCTAAGCACGGCCAGCGATAATTATCGCTGGCCGTTGATAATATGCCCCTGAGTAATTCTACGACTAAATCCACTCCCGTGAACGGACTGGTTATAAATTGTGAAAGAGTGTAACAGCTGGTTTATTCCATGTCCAATTCAGTCCGTCTTTTAAAAGGACCGCAGTTCAATATACTACAATAAGCGATATCGTCGTGTTCACCCCCCCCCCCCTCTTCACCCCCTCCACTCCCGCCCCCATCAGCCATGCTCTGCTGTGGTGTAAGGACAGGTCTCTATTGTTAGCAGGTGGGAATGCAAGACCACCTGACTCCAACTAACCTGTATAAGTAAATGTTGCTGAGGAACGGCAAGGATTGGCTTTTCAATGACTGTTATTGTAGGCGAAGCTACACTGACCAAAGTTCAGGGACTCCCTGCAGTTCTTAATTTGAGCCGGTGGTTGCTGATGGGGCCCTCGGCACTCACTTTTGGGGACCAGCGCTTATTTTCCCTCATCAGTCATTTCTCGTGAGCCCGAGAGGAAAAAACCAAGGGGAAAGGAAAAGAAAGACGGAAAAACCGGAAGAAATCAGGAATCTGCAAGAGTGGGATAAAGGGGCAGGGTGAGTCTGAGTGGATTAAAGAGGTGGATTCCTGACTTTACAGCCTTGGTAGATGGCACGCCAACATTTAATAGCGTCAGTCACGGCTTTTGGGCAGAGCTTTGGTCACCGTCACTCATTCTTTTACAAATTAACACTAGCTCCCTTGGGTACTGTTCAATAAATAATTAAAATTGTTTCAGAATAAAAACAAATTTTACTGAGTAATAATATATCATCTATTATTTTTACCTACTGTGTAGATAATCAGATCATACTTATGGAATATGTCCAAAAGCCTTCATCCTTAGGGGAATTTGTATCCTGCCTACCACGCCGGAAGGAGAATGAGGTGAGAACACAGACCTCATAGGTATATGGTGGAGCTAAAACTTTTTTTTTTAAAATATTGTAAACCTGTCCCTGTGCTGCATTACCAGCAGTGTCAATATACCATAAACTTACTGGCAAGGTTAAAGATAGCCACTGGGCAGGGCCAGCTTTTGGGCGGTGTGACCGATGCAGCCACATCTGGTGTTGAGTTCAGGGGGGGAGGTGATGTCTTTAGAAATAACTTATGGGTTGAAAAGCACCTGCTGCAGAGTTCCTTGTGTGTCCAGCAGTTTTCAGGCAACAGTAAAAATGCGAAGATAACTCTGGTGATTAATGTGCCTGTTAGAGAGAGATTGAGTTTTGTCTAGTGGAAGATTTGACTCATCATAAAGCAGCACAGAAGGTTAATACGCATGTTACAAAGAACGTGCACCAATCTTGCAGTTCAAAGAACTATATTTTATGTGGATAGCTCAGGGGTTTACTGCTTTTGTCACAGAGATTCTTTTGTTACTTGAAGTTCATAAGTTACAATTCTAATATAGCACAGTGACCTATGAACTTTCATCAATAAGCTGCTTGCAAACTACTTGTTATAGGTTAGAATGTTATGTTTTTTACTGCTCTTTCCTTAACTTAATGTTGCTAAAAAAGGGTTTGTTTGTATAGAAATACACTCTTATTAGTAAAGCCAACCCGAAACACTGTGGTACATTTTAATACCTGAGGGTTCATTATGATAGCTGTTGGACGAGCGTCCAACTGCCATCATTGCGGGATTGGGACCGGCTGACAAGTAGTCAGCGAGCCCACCCGCAAGATTAGGATGCGACCCCCCTGTAGGCGTTCGGAAACACCCCTTTTTCAATTGCGGCTTGTGCTGCGGCCCGGAAAAGGGCCACAGCACAAGCCGCAATTGAAAAAGGGATGTTTTTAAACAGCCATGCCCCGTGTCCTAGGCACCATTTGGTGCCTGGCACACTGTGCGTGGATGTTTGGGGGTCACCACAAGTGCCCATTTGGCCACATAGCTGAGGCCAGGGGCGAGACGGGGGCAGTGCTAGGGGCCCCCAAAGTCCTTTTCTGGCTGCCTGTTAATGGCGGTGAGACCGCCATGAACTAGCAGTTGGAAAGGGACATCCTAATTCCTATGGCAGTGCCTGTGCAGGCACTGCCCCCATTGTAGGGATTAGAAATCCGACTGCCATCTCGACGGGATCTTTGATCCTGTTGGAGGCGGCTGTCCTACTCCCCACTTCTGCGGTCCGACCAGCTGACCGATGCCCTAGATGGCAGGTTGACATCCACCAACAGCTTGTCGGTGGCCGTCCACCTGCCATTGTAATGAGGGACTTAGTGTGTGCTTCTGCAAACCAAACACTCTTAAAATATACTGCCTACTAGTTTGGATGACATATTTTTTTAGTTTTTTTTTATTTACAGAGTTTTATATAGCGCGAACTTGACCCGAAGGTATCGGGTATCAGAGCGCTTTACATAGCACCAGTTGCGTTACATGAGGACACATTCATTTTTTTGTTAGGCACGGGGAGATTAAGTGATTTGCCCAGAATCACAGGATGTTCAACGTCATTGCCGAGACTCGAACCCGGTTCCCCAGATTCGAGGTCGACTGCCCTAGCCGTTAGGCCAACTCCTCCTACACCTTGTAATCCTCATTTCTTATGTCACTTTTCCTATAGACTGATGTACACATGCATGATTCATTGTCTTTGTATATTGTGTTTGTGCTCTGACACCCTGCACTGGTACGAGTAGTGCGAAAAAACAAAATAAATGCATGGGAGAGAGGGGCTACTTACAGATGAGGGGCACTGTTGGAGGGTGATAGTGAGGGAATGCATAGATAAGGAGGTCATTGTGTCGAAAACTGACATAATGTTAAAACCGGATCACTGACTGAATATCTGAAACACAAATACTGTGTGAACAGAATATCGTGTCAAAAATATTAAGGAACAAAATATTGAGATGATAAGTGCAAATAGGTAAGAATAGATTTACTATTCTTAACTCCACATCTACGTACCTTGAAGAGATATATATAATCAAGGTACATATACATGGAGCTATATATAGTGAAACTTTGCTTACCTATAGAAACTTACCTTCACAATATTTTTGTCCTCGATTACTTAACACAATATTTTGCCCACACAATACTTTTTTCCTATATTTTCTCTGCACACTGTTGATAGTTATCACCTCAGACCAAACATTCTCCTGGGGAGACCTGCAGAAGAGCTCAATGAAGCACATTACCAATGTCTTTAGGTGACCTTGACTGGTAGGTCGCTCCCCCACCACACAGCTCCGTCTGTGTGCCCTGCTGCTGCCCCTGATTGTGCTCGTTTTTCCTTTCTGTGCCCCCTTGCTGCCCCTGATTGTGCTCGTTTTTCCTTTCTGTGCCCCCTTGCTGCCCCTGATTGTGCTCGTTTTTCCTTTCTGTGCCCCCCTTGCTGCCCCTGATTGTGCTCGTTTTTCCTTTCTGTGCCCCCTTGCTGCCCCTGATTGTGCTCGTTTTTTCCTTTCTGTGCCCCCTTGCTGCCCCTGATTGTGCTCGTTTTTCCTTTCTGTGCCCCCTTGCTGCCCCTCATTGTGCTAGTTTTTCCTTTCTGTGCCCCCTTGCTGCCCCTGATTGTGCTCGTTTTTTTCCTTTCTGTGCCCCCTTGCTGCCCCTCATTGTGCTCGTTTTTTCCTTTCTGTGCCCCCCTTGCTGCCCCTGATTGTGCTCGTTTTTCCTTTCTGTGCCCCCTTGCTGCCCCTGATTGTGCTCGTTTTTCCTTTCTGTGCCCCCCTTGCTGCCCCTGATTGTGCTCGTTTTTCCTTTCTGTGCCCCCTTGCTGCCCCTCATTGTGCTAGTTTTTTCCTTTCTGTGCCCCCTTGCTGCCCCTGATTGTGCTCGTTTTTTTCCTTTCTGTGCCCCCTTGATGCCGTGATTGTGCTCGTTTTCCCTTCTGTGCCTGTTTCCCGCCGCTGCGCCCCTGCGGCCCCGCCCCCTCACTGCTCATTCGCTGCCCCATTCCCTGCTCCTCCCTCCCACCTCCCCATTTATGGCGGCCGCTGTGCGGCCGCGCAGCGGACGTGCGCAGCGGGCGCGCCGCTGGTGCGCCTAAGGCAAGCCCGTCTGCGCCCGTCCGCGCCGTGACCGCGCCCAGCGCCAGACCCCTGGCCTAGACAACAACGCACACAACAGCAAAGAGCTCTTCAACATCGTGAAGGAACTCTCCAACCCCAGCTCCAACACCAACGACATCCAGCCGTCGCGAGACCTGTGCGACTCACTGGCCACCTTCTTCCACCGCAAAATCGCCGACATCCACGACAGCTTCAACACCACGACCGCCCCGGCAACCACCGAGACCACTGCCCCCACAACCACCAACCGCCTGCTCTCCTGGACCAACATCAACGACGAGGACACCAGCGAGATCATGAACACCATCCACTCCGGTTCACCGCTAGACCCGTGCCCTCACCACATCTTCAACAAAGCCAGTACAGCCATCGCGCCCCATCTCCGGAAAATAATCAACATCTCCTTCGAGACAGCAACCTTCCCGGAAAGCTGGAAGCACGCCGAGATCACTGCCTTACTCAAGAAACCCAAGGCAGACCCCAAGGACCTCAAGAACTTCCGACCCATCTCTCTGCTCCCGTTCCCCGCGAAGGTCACCGAGAAAATCGTCAACAAACAACTGACCCGCTACCTCGAGGAGAACAACATCCTGGACCCTTCCCAGTCCGGCTTCCGCAGCAACCACAGCACCGAAACCGCCCTCATCGCCGCCACCGATGACATCAGGACCCTGCTAGACAACGGAGAAACAGCAGCCCTCATCCTCCTGGACCTATCAGCCGCCTTCGACACGGTCTGCCACCACACACTATGAACACGCCTTCACGACGCCGGGATCCAAGAGAAGGCCCTGGACTGGACCACATCCTTCCTTTCCGGCAGAACACAAAGCGTCCGCCTCGCCCCCTTCCGATCCAAGGCCACCAAGATCATCTGCGGCGTACCCCAAGGCTCCTCCCTCAGCCCAACGCTGTTCAACATCTACATGGCACCCTCGCCCACGTCGCCCGACAGCACAACCTCAACATCATCTCCTACGCCGACGACACCCAGCTGATCCTCTCCCTCACCAAAGACCCTCACACTGCCAAAGCCCACCTCCACGAAGGAATGAAGGCCGTCGCCGAATGGATGAGGACCAGCCGCCTGAAGCTGAACTCGGACAAGACGGAGGTCCTCATCATTGGTTCCAACCCTTCAGCCTGGGACGACTCCTGGTGGCCAACATCACTGGGAACAGCCCCGCCACCCACCGACCACGTACGCAACCTAGGGGTCATCCTCAACCCCACCCTCTCCATGACTAAGCAGGTCAACGCCGTTTCTCATCCTGCTTCAACATCCTCCGAATGCTCCGCAGGATCTTCAAGTGGATCCCCACCGAAACAAGAAAAACAGTCACCCAGGCCCTCGTCACCAGCAGGCTGGACTACGGAAACGCCCTCTACGCAGGAACGACGGCTAAGCTCCTGGAGACGGCTGCAACGCATCCAGAACGCCTCTGCACGTCTTATCCTCGACATCCCCCGACGCAGCCACATCACACCCCACCTGAGAGACCTGCACTGGCTCCCTGTCAACAAGAGGATAACCTTCAAGCTCCTCACCCACGCACACAAAGCACTCCACAACTCCGGACCAGCCTACCTCAACAGACGACTCAGCATCTACACCCCCACCCGCCAGCTCCGCTCGACCAGCCTCGCCCTCGCCACAGTCCCCCGCATCCGGAAAACGACCGGCGGCGGCAGATCCTTCTCCCACCTCGCCGCCAAGACCTGGAACACCCTCCCCACCAACCTCCGACAGACCCAAGACCTACTGGCCTTCAGAAGACTCCTCAAGACCTGGCTCTTCGATCAGTAGCAGCACCACCCCCCTCTTCCCCCAGCGCCTTGAGACCCTCGCGGGTATGTAGTGCGCTTTATAAGTGACATGATTGATTGATTGATTGATGTAGTGGAAATGCTATGTCAGAATTAGAACTACAATGCCTTTAGGTGATGTAGTGGAAACGCTAATTCGGAAATTAGCTCTATTGACATAAGCACTAGGAAAAGTACTTTGACTGTCAATTGGTGGCATACTCCCCTACCAAACTAAGCACATATATTTTTTTAAAGAAGCATATATGCAACCAAGTAACACTCGAAGTCAAGCTATGCATCTTACAATTTTGCAAGATCTTTCTCTTGGCCTTTTATCTCTGAGATTTCCTCAGCACCCACTAATGAAACAATCAGAACAAAAACACATAACACTTAGATCCAAAGTCTTTCCATTATGTTTTTAGCTCCAGGAGTGTTTCCCCAGGGATCGATCCTTTTCTTCCTTTCCATTGTTCTTCATTGTGAGCGCACACTATGTGTGATTTCAAGCATGGAGAGAAGTGAGTGAGTGAGGGTACATTGAAGGTGGACTACTGTGAGTTTTATGATGTGTAGATGACTATTCCAAAGAGATGATGCATTCAATCTTTTGCAGCATATAAGGGATTTTCTACTGGATCCTTTCTGCACCCTGGTCAGGATCCATTGTGTTTTGGAACCAATGGCACTAAGATATGCAATCATTACCATCCATTTCAAAAAGACCATTATTTATTTAGTTAGTACGAAATATTTGCAATATACAGTTTTGTGGAAAATAAAAGCTGGTGAAATACCATTAGCTCTGGCTGTTGCCATCCAAGTATGAAGTCATCAATTAACAAGTTAACTTACATGTGGCAAGTGAACTGAAGGAAGACAGGTCTCTCGAGATGCGCCCTTTTGGCTTTCTAGTCAAGTAATGACACCAGTGATCTTCTGGACCTGATCTGTCAGATGACCTGATATAACTTGACTTCTCTTGATCCACCCCAACATTTTTTGGTTGAGGAATTTTGTCATTACTTTTGTTAGTTCCTGGTTTTTCTTTTTTTGTTTGGAGACACCTGAAACTGAGCTTGTCAGACACTGACAATGCTTAGGAGAAACCATACATTTCCAAGAATGAAATGGCTTGCTTCGTGAGGAACACATATCAGTAAATGTTAGGTGCTGGAGTGGAGGGCTTAAGCATATCCCCTAAAGGAAAGCAAAGTTTTTATGGGTGAAGATCAACCACAAGACAAAGTCAAGTGTGCAGCATAACCCCCAAACAAGCAAGTCTCCAGTTGGATGGCACCATGGAATGTTTATGTTTATGGGATTTATAAAGCGCATGGCTACCCAAGGGCTTCCCAGCGCTGCCGAGAGGAGCAGTCAGTTAGTGATGCATCATGGCAACAGCCAGGTTTTGAGTTTTTTTCTGGAACACCGTTCATTTTTGAGCAGTCTTAGTTCTGTGGTCATTGAGTTCCAGAGTTTTGGGACCTGGTGTGAGAAGGATCTTCCCCCCCATCTAGCTTTCTTTATCTTTGGGGTGTTCATCAGGAAATCGGATGATGACCTGAGGGGCCTTCTGGGAACGTATGGGGAGACAAAGGATTGTATCATGGCCGGACCTCTCCCCTGCATGACTTTGTGGGCGAGGCAGAGTGCCATGAATTTAACCCTGGATTGGATGGGTAGCCAATGCAGCTTCTTCAGAGATGATCTCACTGATTCGTGTCTGGGGATCTTCAGGAGCATTCTGGCTGCAGCGTTTTGGACCACCTGCAGCCTGTCTGTCACACATTTAGGAGAGCCCAGGTACAGAGAGTTGCCGTAGTCCAGCCGCGAGACCACCAGGGCCTGTACCACCATCTTTCTAGCTTTTTCTGGGATTAGGTTCATGATTTTACGGATCATCTGTAGCATACCGAAACAGGTTGCTGATAGTTTTTTCGCTTGTGTTTCCATGGATAGGTTTTGGTCTAGCCACATCCCCAGGATTTTTATGGATTTTTTAGGAGTGGGGGGGCCCAACTCCCAGGCCAGCTGATCCCGGCCCGTGGCCCAGGGCCTTTGCCCAGGAACATAATCTCCGTTTTGTCGCCATTCAATTTTAGGCTACAGTTGGCCATCCATTTCCTATTTTTTCTAAGCATGGTACAAGCTGCAGATGGTTCGAGTTCAACTCTTCTGACACAGAGACCACCAGCTGAGTGTCATCAGCATAGGATACAATTTACAGGCCAAATTCCTGTACAATGTGTGCTAGAGGGCTCAGATAAATGTTGAACAGTGTCGGGCTTAATGACGAAGACTGGGGTACTCCGTAGGGAGCCATGAAGATATCTGAGAGGATGCCTGATTCCATACACTGGAATGATCTTTCCCTGAGGAACAAGGCCACCCATTGATTGGCTTTGTCCTTAATCCCTATCGTTTTGAGCCTATGAATTAGGATCTTGTGGTCCACTGTGTTGAAAGCCGCGCTTAGGTCTAAGAGCAAGATTGCAGCGGCTCTACCTTGGTCGAGTATCATTTCTAGTTTCTCAGTGATCACTAGCAGGGCAGACTCAGTACTGTGTTCTGGATGAAACCCCATCTGAGACTGGTGCAGGATGTCCTTTTCCTCCAGGAACTGGAAGATTGAACTATTAATGTGTTTCTCAGCAATTTTACCCAAAATGGTTAGGAGTGAGATGGAACAGAAGTTTCCCATAACTGTGGGATCACATTGAGGTTTTTTGAGCAGAGGCTTCACTGTGGCATGCTTCCACACTTTGTGCACTAGGCCTATCTCTAGGGATAGTGAGATGAGGTCGGCCATATTGTGCAGTATAGGATCATCCCCCTGGAGTAGGATGTGTGGAGGGGCGGGATCTAGTGGAGACCCCGACTTAATGTTACTCAGGAGGAGACCTGTGCGATCTTTGCTCAGCTTTGGGAAGGATCATAATGAAGGGAGCAGTATTGGACTGGGCTGTTCTGGACAGGGAAGTAAGTCCATCCTACCCGAGCTGTCCTTCGTCACTTCGGAGTTGTCCCCGGGGTGAGTGTGTAGCGAGTTGTAAATGTTTTCAACTTTGTTTTTAATGAAAGTGGCTAGTTCGTTACTTCTGTCCTTTGAGGGCTGGTGTGTGTGAGCCTTGTTCAATTGTGGTGAGAGATTTCACAATTTTGAATAATTCTTTAGGGGAATTAGAGGACCTCTCAATCCTCTCCTCATAGAACTCTGCCTGAGCTTTCTTAATATCCTCATGATATTGTCTGATGGCACTTTTATATGATGATTTAAGGTCTGGGGCATATGTTTTCCTCCAGATCCTTTCGAGTGTTTTACAGTGCTTTTTCTGGGCTGCTAGCTGGGGGTTGAACCATGCGGCTCTTTTAAGGTTCTGTTGCCCTGTCGGTCTGGGTTTCCGAAAGCATTTATCAACTGAGCTGATGATCCAGTCTGACCATCGTTTGTGTGCCTCGTGGAGGTCTTCTGAAGTTGGAGGGGTAGAGGACTCTAGATGACTAGTCCATGTTTCAGGTGCAAGCCTGGGCCATTTTCGTCCTAGGTCTGTGATACTCCCTGCTGGTTTATGTGTAAGTGCTTTCGCATATAGGAGAGGAATGTAGAAGTGGTCCGACCAGGGGGTTTGGATTTGAGTAAGTACCTGTAGTCTGGGGTCATTTGAAAAGATAGGGTGGAGAATATGCCCTTTTTTATGTGTGGAGGAGCCCACAAGCTGAGGAAGTTGCAGGGCCTTAAGGTCGGATAGAAGTCTCTTGGAGGATGGGTTGTTTATATCGTCCAAGTAGATGTTAAAATTGCCCAAGGCTGTGAGTGTGCTTTTACCTACGATTAGACTGGCGAGGAGAGCAGGTAGGGACTCTATTAAAGATGTGCATGGCCCTGGGGGCCTGTAGATAAGAGTGCCAGGGAGAGAGGATGTGGGGGTGAGTGCCAATCTGAATTGTATTGCCTCGCAATTGGTTAGTTTGAGGGGGTTAATGGAGCAGCTAAATAGTAGCTTATAGATGATGTGAGCATGCAATGTGAGCTAGATGTGCTTAAAAGTCTGTCAGTGGGTGCAATTGTTGCACAAAAATAGAAAAGCACAGGTAGTATGTAATGTTAAGAGGAACTTGGCACTTGCAGTTTGCACTCAAGAAGACTAGATATGCGGTATGCTTTTGTAACTGTCTATAACTGTTACTATTTCTCTTATTCTGGGTGTTTGTCTCATTCCTCAGTGAGAGTGCCAATATTCAACCCCCCACCCTCTATCTCCCTACCCCACATCATTGTGTCTCCTGTCCCAGTGAGATTTTGGGTCATGTTTAATGCTGCTTAGCAATCCCCCAGAAATGCTTACTTCTAATCTACACCTACTTCTCTCTCTACTTTTTATAATGTAACACTTTTAATATTTCCTCATAAAACAGATCATTAACTCTTAACAGTTCTAACTTTTGCAACTGAGAACTTTCCCTACTTTAACAATTTCAACTTGAAAAGGATTTTTTGTTTACCTTTACACTAAACTACCATCTGTGTTTTCTTACTTTAGGTGGGTCTTCCATAGGGGTGAGGGAGGTGGCTTTTGGCACGTTGAGTCGGTTTAGCATCTGAGGGGTGGCCATCAATCTGTCCTCTTGCTAGTACAACTGGAAACCTGGTAGTATGGATAATTGGTAGTCTCAATTAAAGCACTGGTCTGTACCGACAAAAAGAGAGCATGCCTAAGGAGCAAAAAACAGAGCTATGATAAAGTGTGGCATATTGCTTTGTCTTTTAGAAATAATACTCAGTTTTGAAAAGTTCCAGCTTTCATATTAAAGTTAAAATTTCGATTGTTTAAAGTGTAAAGGAGTGCTTAAATCACATTTATATAGCGCTTACTACCTCTGATGAGGTTTTGAAGCACTTTACAGAGAGTAGCTCAAAGTTAGAGGTCAGTCCATTAGTTTTTGGGGTTAGATTTGCATGCTCATTCCATGCATTCACTCCCATTTATTTGTGGTACATTATTGAAATAGATGTGATCATAAAAGGCAGCTATTGTGAGAAGCAATTGCTTGCTGTAATAATAGATATTGTTATGGTTTCCAAAAGAGCTTAGACAGATGGGCATGACATTTAGAGTGATTCATATACAGAAGAAGAGGCAGGTAGAAGGGAAGCAGAGCTGCATTAAAAAAAAGGGATGGAAGTAAGTAAAGGTTTCATTGAAGGTCAATTTTTCATGCAGGATTTTAAGGAATATAGCTGTGTAAGAATGTTTGCATTTAATTTGTGGATGTAAACAAGTTTAAAGAAACAGTTATACATTCTGCTGCTAAGAAATGTAGCTTACACAGTCTTTCTAGAGGCACTTAGAGGTGAAACAGATACTTCCCACAGTGACAAAGGAAGCACAGTGCTTCCTGATTCCTCTTGACAAGTGACTGTCAATCTTTGCGACAAATAAGCACATTTCGTTACCCCTAATTACAATTTAGAAACACCTCATGGAGTCCCCTTTTATATACCTACTACAGCAGTATATTCAATACTATAAAGTATTGTTATAGTTTATGCAAATCACATTTACCATATCTATAACACATATGTTATGTAAACACCTACCAACTTAAAAATATTACAAGGCAAATGATAAACACATTGCAGCAATCATTAGTATATTTACTGCATCTTTATGACCCATTAAATACCTGGTTGGGAAGATGCTGTCCGCTGCTTTCACCTGAAGAGCCCCCCACACAACAGGCACCATGTTCAGCAGAATGGATGTGTATGAGATCCCCTTCCAGCATCCACCATGCCTCGCAAAGGAATATTGTTGCATATTTTTTGTATGTGAGTTGTTTAATTTAAACTTGTTGCTGTATTTTTGTGTATTATTTTTGAGCTTCAAATGCAAGAAATGTCTTAAGTGGGGTCAAAATGTAATGTGTGTGAGAACTGCTGATATAGGGCCTGATTTAGATCTCAGCAGACGGGTTACTCCGTCACAACGGTGACAGATATCCCGTCCACTGAAATATAAATCCAATTCTATCCTATGGGATTTATATTTTGGCAGATGGGATACCCGTCACTGTTGTGACGAAGTAACCCGTCCGTCCAGATCTAAATCAGGCCCATTGAGTGCAGAATAGTGAATGCCATATTGTCACCGTAAGGTTACAGGCAGGTATAGATGTACCATTCTTAACTAAACATCTATGTACCTTGACGATATATAGACGTATCTTCAAAGTATTTAGATGTGGGATCAAAGAACTTCCAATCTGCACTGTATCTATCAATAGTGTCCTTGAATATATACGAGTCGTCGATGTTCTGCAATTGATGCTGTAGCAGGTCAACATTATTTCACTCGATTTAATGAAGGAAATATACACTAAGGATGCCTTACTTCTTAATGTCAACCAGCATCCATTCAACACTAGAGGCTGGCGGATATTTATACCATAGTTTATCAATCCATTAAAGTGTTTGACCCAATGCTGCATGCTCTCCTACGTGAGTGTCCCAGTAGTTTCAATTCATGATGTTATTGTTGTTGCAGATTTATATAGCGCGAACTCGACCCGCAGGTATTGGAGCGCTTTACATGAGCACCAGTTATATTACACAAAGACACATTCATTTTTTTGGTAGGCACGGGGAGATTAAGTGATTTGCCCAGAATCACAGGATGTGGAGTCGACCCTGAGGCTCGATCCTTTGTTTCCCAGCTCCAAAGTCGGCAGTCTAGCCGTAAGACCACATTTTTTCCCCTGTAACGTTATAATAGTGTGCTTTGGAGAGCAGCTTGGGATGTGAAATTGCTGAGCTTGGGGCGAAAGCAATAATTTGTGATTTGCTTGCAGTAAATTCTGGAATCTGTGTCCATGAACTGCAATATACATAGAATTTGTGATTTGATACATCAGTTGATTGTCTGTCTATTATTTTTTTAATTTACGTTCACTATGTTTAAGATATGGTACTTTTGCTTACACTTGTACGGTTGGTCAGTTTATAGGTTGAGATGCAATTTCTGCAGGGTGGGAAAACCATGCTCTTTAAAAATCAGTTCATTAAGATTATTGGATATTCTATTTATTTTTAATTACATTGTTGATATTTAATCAAGTTCCTTTTGAATGTTTGATGGGTAATAGTTCTAATAAACATGTTGTTTAAACTGACTGAGCCAGGGGGTAACCAGGAAAAAAACAGAAGAAGGCCAAAACCACAATGGATGCAAACAAATGATAAGATGCTTGTGGAGCGGATGGTCACTTATTGTCACGACATTTGTGCCTAGAAACAAGATGTTTTTTCCTCAACCTGACTGGCGCTGCCTCTGAATTTAATATTCCTAATCCATTCTTAACATTACCTGTAGCATCACAAACCACTTTGAAGTAAATGTCTTACCAGCGGGATTATACTAGTAGCAAGCATAGCGGCCGGCATAATATTCATAATTTTCCTAATATTCATAGACTAATGGTGCACAGCCTCGTCCAACAAAAATGTAAGAAGTGGCATCCAGATGTCTCCTGGATAATAGACTGGGTAGTTGCAACAGGCTGAATGTATCTGATTTTTCACTTTTTGTGATGAATTCTCTACGCTGTTACTCATATCTCGTGGGAGTGGCATTATGCCAGTGAGTGCAGAGTGACTCCACATCTGCCCAGCAGCATTGGGTAGGTCCCTCACATAACCCAGGCAGCACACCACCAAATTAAACGCCTGGGTTGGCATGCTCATCTCACAATAGGATTCTGATATGTTATGACCTGTGCACGTCTTTCAATTCAAAACTACTGGCACCCATACCAGGAGCATTAGGTATGTGATGCATGTAATCACTCAAAACCAGTTCTGGGGCAGATCCCAGCTCCCACTGCATTTGCAGCCAAGCTGACTAAGAAGACAAAGGGAGGAAGATCTAGGTGTGAGCTACATCTCCCAGGGTCAAGGCAAGCACTCTTTGAAGCTCAGGAAGAGGCTATGCACACCCCCCTCAGGTCATCCTGCTCAAGGAGGAAAAACTCCTCTCCTCACCAAAGCCTTTTGCTCACTGTCTGCCAGAAATACCCATCGTATCATAAGGGAGCCATTAGACCATCAAATGACACTGGACACCGGCAGAAAGCGACATTTCGCTTAGGCACAACTCGGCGACGCAGCGCGCGCAATGTAAGTTGTTTGATTTATTTATTTATTTACTTAACTCCGTACCGCCGTATGCCGGAGTTTACTAACCCCCACCCTGCCCCTCCCCGCCCCACCGCCCCGCATCACTCCCTCGGCGAGCCGCCACTGCTAAAATGTAAGCATTAAAAGTTGCTATGGTGTAACTCACTGTTTCCCTATGGGAGAACCAGCCTTGTTACAGTGAAAACGACTTTCGGGGGGTTTCACTGTGAAGACATGTAAAAATGTCATTATACATGCTCTGCTTTTTAATAGGGTTGGGGAATATATTAGGCTTCTCCCCGGAATTGGCGGAATTTTGGTGCTCCGCTTCACAATAGTTCTGGTCAAATTCCACCAATCGCTGCATGGTGGATTTTTTTCTCACACGCATCTCCAGAACAGTAAGTTGGTGAGTGACATTTGCCGTCTTCTAATGCGATTTCCGGTTGCTAGGAGGGTATCCTGCACAAGTTTTCTAACACGGGTGGTTGCTGGCAGTCACCACCATTCACGGTCAGAAAGCTGCTGCTCAAGTACAAAATCTGCTGGAGCAGCAGCAAAATCAGCTTAAGTAGCTGTGCCCTCTGCCATGCCACGTTGTGCTGTTTGTATTGATCTTTCAAGACAAAATGTGTTCCCGGGACTAAATCACAGTGCAAGCAGCACAACATACCTATTTCTGCCACTTTGGGGGAACTTCATGGAATCTCATAGAGTTTTTATGTAACTGCGGAATTCTGTGGAGTCAAACTCCTTGAATTCCGCCCACCCCTACTTTTTAGATACCATGCACCCTGTCCTGCAGACATTTGGGGCCTACCTTAGGGGTGACTTATAAGTAACAAAAAGGAAGGTTTCTACCTACTTGTGATAAGGTTTATTTTGCCAGGTTAAAACAGCAGTTTAAAACTGCCCACACAGGCTGCCAGGGCAAGCCTAGAAACATGTTTTTCAGTGCTACTTTAGCAGGTGGTACGAGTGCTGCAGGTCACTTGTAACATTTATTTTACAGGCCCTCTGTACATGTAGTACTATATACTATGGACTTATAAGCAAATTTCTTGTGCTAACTAGGCGTATACCAATTTTACCATGTTTAAGAGGCAGAGCACAAGCACTTTACAACTGGTTAGCAGGAGTAAAGTGTGTAGAGTCCTGGGGCCACCAGAAACAGGCTTAATGAAAGAAGGCACACATCTAGGTAAATGCCACACAAATTATGGTAATTTCCAACAAATGCCAAATGACTTGCAGTGTTGAAAGCATTGCTAAACATTTCGCTGGTTGTTCTGGTTTCCAGCATTCTTTGAAAGCTTCTCTCAAGGCAAATTATCATTAAAAAGAGTGCTCCTGACAGAAAAATTATATTGATATATGATGATACACTGTGTCAGATTAAAATATGATGTTAAACTACTAAAGGAAGAACAAGAACAAAAAACAAATAAGACAGTAGAATAAGCAAACACATGCTGACAACCCTGCCAAGTTTCCCAGGCCCATGTGCGATGTGCTGCACCAGTTCTGTTTTTTATTTGAATACCAGGACTTTAAGTCTTGTTCATTCCATTATAAAACAAGTTTACAAGTCCCAGAATTTAAAGGAGAAAAACAGCACTGGAGTAGCATATAAGGCATGAATATGCAAAACTCTGCAGCTATGCATGCAGTGTTGCTCATCTCGTTATAAATACAAGTGGATGCCCATAATGCACTGCAGCAAGGGACTACTGGTCCCAGAAACTTTTTAAGGAGAATGAGGGAAGTGGAAGGAGGAGACCCCAGCAGCCTGCAGTGCTATAAAGTGCTTTCTATCTACCTGCTCTGCGGGACGCCCATCACTCACTACAGCATGGGACTGCTGATCTCAGAAACCCTTGAGGACAAGGACGGGGTGGAAGAACGAGGCCACAGGGTCCTGCAGTGCTATAAAGTATTTTCTATCTACCCGCTGCAGAGGATGCCCATCACACAATGCAGCAAGGGACTACTGATCCCAGAAACCCTTGAGGACAAGGACGGGGTGGAAGGACGAGGCCACAGGGTCCTGCAGTGCTATAAAGTTCTTTCTATCCACCCGCTGCATGGGATGCCCTTCACCCACTGTGACAAGGGACTACTGATCCCATAAACCCTTGAGGACAAGGACTGGGTGGAAGGAGGAAGCTCTGGTGTCCTGCAGTTCTATAAGCACTTTCTATCTACCTGCTGCGTAGGACCAAGGGCGGGCCCGTCTTCATCCATCATTGACTGGAGGAGCTGGGCCCACCTTTGTGCTTCAGCATCTTTTGGCCAGGTCATAAGTTTATCCTTCACCTGGTAAGGTGAGATTAGTATCCTCGTTGGCCTCACACATAATGCTTTTCCATTGCCTTGTACTATCATAGCTAGTGTGGCGACAGCTTATTTGTGACTACACACACCCGGATCTTGATCGACTTAAGTGTGAGAAGTTGGGTACATCCAGTCTAATTAAAGTTAAAAACTATATCCCAGGATGGCTTCATTGAGCAGGCAGTGGGAGTCATAAATAAAGAAATACAGCTCGCGGAGCGACGGTGTTTACTTGCTGTCGACAGCCTCGATCTGTCCATATATACTACTCTGATAGACTTACCTGCGTCAACAAGAGGGGCTCAGAGTAGTAGCCCAAAATACTAACTAATAGTCAAAGACCCCCAAACTGCCCTTTGCAAATGGCATCAATTTTACCTCCTGGGGTTAACTCACACCCTGGTAGGCTTAAGAAACGAAGATACTGTCATGACCAAAGGATGTTGTGGCACCCCAATAATTCTTGCAACTTTGTAAATCCCATCCCCCTCAACCTCTCCCTCCTGGCTAATGGTGCCAGTGATTTTTCTACTGGGATGTATAATTCATTCAAATCTATTTTATCTGCCTGCCTCCTCCCAGTACTCGACTGTTTAGCGGTTATTGAAAGCAAGCTGTCAGACGTTATGGGGCCAGGGATTGCAGTAAGTAGTAGGGAACATTCTGTTATCACTTTTGCAGCTATGGCTGCACAGACTATAGTTCCTATGGGTAATCATAAGAACCCACTGTACCGTTACCTATGGCGCCTTCATCCAAATCACGTCCAGAGCTTCCTCACCAATTCCAACCTTTGGCTGATTATCCGAATACGCCAGCCCTGGATTATACTAGGGGTAGCACATCCGTGTGTCATTTATCACTTACTGTGTGCACTTATGTTGTTTTTCTAACTAGTTTCCCCAGGATATAACCCCAGGTGACTTCCAGTACTGAACACTTAATGAATAAGTTCACTCATAGGTTACACTCCAATGTCTGACGCAAAGCCTGTCTGATCAAAGCCTGCTTACTTTCCGACATATAGTTTGCCCCACAAGTAGAATGGGTGGAACCCATGGCAAAGGAACATGAAGGGGATTGTAGAATTGTCAATTTTACCAACCCTTTTGTTGCAGGGGAATTGATACAGTCATCTTACTTGGGCCTCAGCCGGCAAAGCGGAGTGAAAGAATTTCCATTAGGATGCTTTCATAGAGATTTGGGAAAGAGGTCTGTGGCTCCAAGGGAGCAGACCACTCCCAAGTTGCCACAAGGTGTGTCTAACTCCGTGCCCACTAACAATCGTTTTTCTGTCCTGGATGGGGAATGCAGTAACGATTGACACAAAGGCCCAACCTCATTGCCCATAGCTGAAACCAATAGTGAGGTCAATACTATTGGCTGGGTGACCACTAGGCTTCCTGTCAATAACATGACTCTGTAGGTAGATAACTGTCCCATAGCAAAGCTCCAATTGGTATCATCCCATCTAGATTAAAGGATTAAGTTGATGAGAAATATTGCAAGGCTTGCTGCTAAATTCCGAATGAAGAGCTGGGCTGATTTTATCACTTCATATGACATAGTCATACTATAGGAGACGTACCCCAAAGAATATATTTTGGGGCATATTAGCAAGGAGCCTATCGCCGCTTTAGCGGGACTTTTTCCCGCTAAAGCGGCGATTTTTATCGCCCTATTAGCAAGCTGTCGCTAACAGGTGTTAGCGACAGCTTCCAAGCGATAGCGAGCGGTTTGGGTGCCGCATTGCATGTCAGCGATATTTATCGCTAATGACATGCAAAGTAGGCGTTCCCAACCTAAAAGCGACTGAAAGCAGTCGCTAAAATCGTTATCGCCTATTAGCAAGAACAGCGAGGCTAACCGCGATTAGCGCACGTTTTTTACACCTGGTAGAAACCTGACTTAGCAATAATAGTCTATGGGAGGTGGATTCTACAGCTAAGTCCCCACCTGCCTATTAGCGAGATTTCCCTTAGCGATAGGATTTTTATCGCTGGGAATCTCACGTTAAAGATGGGAATCGCCGCTATCGCTGGATTTTTCATCGCCGTGGAGATAATGGTTGCTAATACTGCGTTATCTCTGCGATGAAATCCAGCAATAGGAGGCGATAAAAAAATTCGCGCTAAGCGCGTTTTGCGATAAATATCGCAACTCCTTGCTAATATGCCCCTATATTTTAGGATGGATTTTTATGTGTCTCCATCCCTGCCTCACCCTCTGGGGTGGGAAGGGCACATGCAGGCTTAGGCAATTGGTTTAAAGCCACCCTTGATTGTACTATATTGCCCATGCCTAAGAACAATGGGCTAATCCAGGCTTTGCAAGTCAAATGGCCTAAAGCTTATAGTATTTTTCTTATTCATTTTTATAACGATAATTTTTCCACTAATGAGAACCCTAAGTTTGCATTCCCTTTTTGATTTTATTGGTGATCTTGAGCACAGGCTCACAAATAAGGATACTGGCATGAATATCATCCTTACAGGGGGTTTCAATGCAAACCTTGGTTACGAGGCGGAATGCTCAGAAGAAAACATATTCGAACCTGACTTCTTGGTTCTCCCTGTTGGTACTAGGGACCGTACAGGGATGATGTTGCACCCCTATCTGCTTAAGTTTGACCTCTGTAATGTGGGGCTTATTTATGAGAGCCCTGCCTCACTTCTGCACCACCTAAAGTTGGACATGAGTGACGCAGGTATCTCATAAAGATTTATGAAGCCACACAAAGACACCCTGCGTGGCTTTGAGTGGCCTCATAAATCATGACTAAGAAAACGCAGAGCAAATCTCTGCGTCACCTTACTCTGTGCCTTGATGGCGTTCCATGGGCGTTGCTGTGGGTTGCCCCATGCAACACCCATGGAATTTGACGCTCTCCCAGATGTACACAAACATGTAAACCTGGGGAAGCGGCAAATCCATACGCCTCCCAAGGTGAGGCGTACCGTGGAGAAATATGTTTATTTCTCCTCATCTTTTCCTCTTTCCATGTGTGTTGCATTCCTTAGCCCACATAAAAAGAGGAAAATGCCTTGTAGGGATGTTTTTGTGCAGGAAGGTGCCCCTTACTGCTCAAAAAGAATCCTGCCTGCAAAGGGGGCACCCTTGCACCATGGTGCAAGGCTTCCAAAAAGGTGCAGATGGAAAGGGCAGGAATGCCCGCATTGCTTAAATACGGTGCTTTCCTGCCCTTCCACTTCGACATAGGGCAGTGCAGCAATGTGCCTTGCAGTGCTGCCCTACGCCAAAATGCCATAAATGAGGCCCTGTGTTTGAACAGTTTGCACCACAATATTTAATGATTTCGACTTGTAATGGAATGGGTAGGTCCATCAATAATTGATTACATTTTTTCCAGTAGGAATTTTCTTAATTGCATTGTTGATAGGGCTATCTGTCCCATTATTTATAGTGACTACAGTCCACTCTCTGTTACCTTAGAATGCCTGGATAATTGCTCTCAGGACATTGCTGTAGGGAGTGTGAACATGCACTCTAGGAGATGCGGCTTAAGGCTAGTATGGAGGACTGCTAATCTGAGTGATGTCCAGCATTGGCTTTGTGCCAATCATTTGTGTATGTTGTCTGACTGCCTTCATCCAACTCCAGGCTGACCCTGCAGTGCGGATACCTGTGTGTCATTGAGACAGATTATTAAATCTTACTTTTTAAAGCCCAAAACAAGTATCAATATGGCTGATCAGTCATGGTTTGACAAGGCATGTAGGGAGGCTAACAGATGTCTGTCAAGTGCCTTGAGGGCTACTCCAAGGCACTCCGAGACAGTTGCTACCTGTAGAAGATTACACAAGATGGCTATTAGCAGGAAGAAGGCGATGCTAAAGGATGAAGTATGGACCACCTTGGCTACCTCCTGCACGACCAGAAATACTGTTTTGTTTTGGCACACTGTTAATTATAATACACTTTTTAAAGCCTCCTATAATTTGGTGTGTGCCACTATTATTTCAGATGCATGAGTGGTTTATTTCAGAAACGTTTACCAAACATCTGATATATTCATAGATGGCTCGGAACATGGGGTGCCAATGTTTCAGCTTGGTTCGAATTCACTGTGGAAGAAGTGGAACAAGCCATACGTGAAAGCTCCACGGCCCAATCAGGTACCTATAGATTTATATAAGATGAAGGTGGACTTATGGACACCCCTTCTAACAAATTATGCTAATTCACCATGCAAGTGTGGCCTGCCTGAGTCTTGGCACTAGCCCATCATCACCCCTGTTTGTAAACAAAGGGAACATGTGTGCCCCAGCTGTTACAAGCCATTTTCCCTCCTGAGTATGGCTTTAGAGCCAGAATGAGCACACAGGATCAGTGGCTCAATTTGCATTTACTAATTAGTAAATTGACCATAGTGAAATATAGCCCCATTGATAGTGTGGTTAGATCCAAATTATGGGACATGTTAGAATCAATGAGGGTCAAAAGCAACCCGGTGTCTTTCTTACACGCCTTTCATTTAGACCTTAAAGCTACTGTTAGATGTGGGCTCAATGGTGAATGCACAGAGAGTATTGGCCTCGTACGAGGTGTCCGGCAGGGATGTGTTCTGGCGTCTATTTTATTTTAACTATATATTAACAGGTTGGATTCTACTCTAGTTAGTAAGGGCAGGGATATGCCGACCATGAATGGCCGGTCTGTCCCTGTCCTATTATGTGCAGATGATACCGTTAGAATGTCGAGAACATCTAATAGTCGCCAATTACTTTTAGATGCTTTTGTTAGTTTCATGGATGGCCTAGGCTTAGCCACGAACCTAGCCAAAAAAGTTTTCATGTCATATGGGTTCAAGAATTTGAAGTTGCGATTTTGCCTGCTCCAGGGCATTCCTATAGTAAGAACACATGAATTCCCTTACTTGGGGGTTACATTAGACTCTCAGGGGACTTGAACACCTTGCATGAAAGAAAGATGGCTGAAATTTTGTGACTCAATCACCTAGTTATTCATCCTGGCCTTCAAAATTGGGAAAAATCCCATTGCCCCTCTTATCGAAAGCTATGAAAGAAAGAGCATACCTGTTTTAACGTGGGTTGTGGGGTTATAAAGTCTCTAAATGTCTGCAGGATGAGGAAAATAGAGTATACAGGCGCATCCTAGATGTTTTACCCAGGTCACCGACGTATGCGGTCCACAACGTACTTGTATATCCTATATAGAAGACTACATCAACATGGCCCCTCTAATGCTGTGGTGTTTTAGCTGTTGTATCCCCGAGGCCACTTTGAACAGGGAGATTATCATGGATTGTGCCCTATATGATGGGGGTCACCATATCCCCTGGTTAAAGTATTTTAAGGAAGCTTGTACCAAGTTAGGAAGACCTTCTATTTTCTCCAAGCCTGACAATTTATCTATGAGGGACAAAAGTTGTGTTCAAACTATTTTCATGGAGCACAGGCGAGGGGAAAGAGAGCTGCCTGGACTGAGGAAGCCTGCTAATAGAGGACCTGATGGTTCAAACTACACCAGGGATGGATCCGTATCTTGAGATCATGCTCAATGCTTCGTATGTGGTTTTATTGACAAGATTTAGGATGGCCAGATTAGGAGTCCGCTCTCATTTCCCTTGGGCCAGTTTGACCCTAAAGCCATTCTTGTCTATCCCCGTGATGAGCATTCCCTGCAAACACTGGTGCACTTTGTATTTTTTTATAGCTTTTATCATAGTTGCTCTAAAAGGTTCTTAATCCGGCTTCTTAGAGGCGCCTTGGTGACCAGGCATAACCTGACACTGCTATATTTGCAGATGCTCCCCACGCCCGAGATATGTGTAGATGCTACTTTACTTAAACTCGCTCTCCTACTTGAGCAAACATTCTTGTTTTAGATCGATAATCATTTACTTTTTTTTTAGCATATTCTATTTTTATTATCTGTTTATGTACTGTTATTTATTACTCTGTGTTTTTGTATGTGTGATGCTGTGCTTTTAATATTATTTTATTGGTGGCCCTGAACATTCTTGTACATATCGGATCGAGACTTGAGGTTTTTGTTGGCAGGTAACTGTTAAGTGAACCCACTGACGGCACATTATAATTATTATTTTACACATTGTGTACCAGGAAATACTGGTTTGTATGCAATGCTTCTTATGTTGTTAAAGTTTTACATTTACGTTTTCGTTGTACTTTTATGGTGTACTTTAACCCAATAAAGTAAAGTAAAATAGAGCTGATGCTAGATAGCTGAATACATATTTTTTTTGCATTTTTATATATCACAAATTTGACCGAAAGGCACTGGAGGGCGATGCACGAGCTCCAGGTTACATTACACAAGGCCAAATTTCTTTACTTTTAGGGACAGGGATTAACTGATTCGCCCAGAAAAAGGTGTTGAGGGTCTCATTTATGAGAAGTGTTGCATCGCTGTGACAAAGCAGCAATGCAGCACTTCTCAGTGCGCCCTCCTTGCGACAGGATGGATGCGTCATATTTACTGTACGACGCATCATGTCGCAAGGAATGACAGATACGTCAGTTTTACTGACGTATCTGTCAGCGCATTAATGACGCATTGCTGGAGTGTGTCACAAAAGTGACGCACCTCCGGCAATGTGTCCTTTCACATGGGGCAAGCCCCGTGTGAAAGGGCATGTGTCAGTCTTACGCCTGCTGTGAGGCAGGCATAAGATTTTGACTCAGTAGCGTCCTAGAAGTGGCGCAGTGAAATATTATAGAGATTTCACTGCGCCACTTCTATGAGGCTTTTTGCGGGGGAACGCCCACCCTGCATACATTATACCTGAAGCAGGTATAATGTAGCGCAGGGCTTTACAAAGTGACACATCTGCTTAGATGCATCACTTTGTAAATATGGCGCAACGTGGCACATTTTTTACACCGCCGATGAGTCACAAAAAGTGACGCACCGGCGAGGGCAAAAGTGTCGCAAGGGCTCATAAATAAGCCCCTGAGAGTCGACCCAATCTTAGCTTCTCAGCGCCAAACTCGGTCGCTCTAGCCGTTAGGCCACATTTTCCTTTATTGAATGTTTTTTAACGACTTCCAAATTAAAAATCTCGTAGAAGTTGAACGGTTTGCAGGGCAAATGTGGAATAAGAGAGGTGGACACGTGGAGTAGTACATCATTTATAGGCTTGCGTCATTTCCATAAGTAATGAGGGGTGGGTTTATAACCTCCTTCAACGTAAAGGGGGCAGGCCACCATACTGAATTTAAATTAGGCTTTGCTTTCTGGTTGTTTCTGCAGTCAGACAGAATTATGGGAGTTTTTTGTGGACTCTATAACAAGGAGCTGGTTGCCCCGAGAGAAAAAAAATGTTTCTTTTTGATCTCGCTGCAATTTGGATTATTTTTTTTGCATTCCTAAAATATTTTGTTTAAAGTACATGCAATCGACTTCGAAGAAAGAGTTATTTAGTACGTGAATTAATCTATTAACAGTTTAGGATTGCTTTGTAGGAGCTATCAAAAATGTTTAACGTGATTGAAATCAGTGTGTTGCGAAACTAGACAGATTTGTGTATTTTTTTCTTTACTAAGACACTATCGAATTTTAAGCGGGCATTCCAAATCCATTTCTTTTGTGCCTTGTCACTCAATCACATTGTGTGTGTGTGTATGCGTGCCTCCTTTCAGTAGCAAGCACAAGGACACAACGCCAGGTGGAAACGCAAGCCAGAAACTCGGAGAAAATCTCACCCGATTGTGTGCAACTTGTGTGAACTTCTATTGGGAGATCGGAGTGCGTATAAATCCAGAGTTGCAAAAGTTTGAGTTACTTGTGAAGTCAGACGTGAAAAATAGGCAGCACACTACAGGGCATATTCACAAGCATTTATCGCCACGTTAGCGGTACTTTTCAGCCGCTAAAGCGGCGATATTTATATCGCAATATTCACAAGCTGTCGCTAACAGCCGTTAGCGACAGCTTTTAAGCGAAATGGACCATTTTCAACATCGCAACTTCTGTCAGCGATAATTATCGCTAATGATATGCAAGGGAGGCGTTCCCTTGCAAAATCTGACGTTAAACCAAGATTTCCCTATTCACAAGGAGAATCTTTAATTCCATAGTAAGAAAAAAAGTGGCTCTAACTGCAACTAGAGGCAGTTATTTAAGACCAGAAAATATCTGGTTTTAAAACGGAGATAACCATTGGGGCCTCATTTCAGCAGGTTTTGTTGCTGGACCGCTCTGCAAGCAATGTTGCTGCGCTGCCCTGCTACAAAATTACAGGGCAGGACTGCGCACCATCAATAAGATAGTGCGCATTCCTGTGCCCCAGTCATGAAAAGTGTTGCAGCGCTGTGACAAGACAGCGTTGCAACACTTCTCACTACGCCCTTCTTGCGACAGCATGGATGCGCTGTACTCACTGGACAGCGCTCCATGACGCAAGTAATTACAGTTACGTCAGGAATCCTGACGTATCTGTCTGCGCTAAAGTCACGCATTGCTGCAGTTGTGTCACAACCATGACGCAACTCCAGCAATGCATGGGGCCAGCCTATCCCTGTGGCACTGCGTCACCCTCACGCCTGCCATCAGGCAGCCAGAAGGTACTGATGCAGTGCAGTTCATGAGGGGTGCCCGAATGTCTGCGCTGTTGGAGATCCATCGGTGTTGGTTGTGCGCTGCTGTGTCATTGTTTGCAAGCATTGGTGGAGTGTTGGTGCGGAGGGAGTTGACGAGACGTTCTTCGTTGTCCTTGATCCAGCTGCGAGGGTGTGCGATGATGACGGTGGCGTCCGGTGGGCAAGGTGAAGATGTGATGTATCCAATGATGGTCGGTCCAGGAGAGTCCGGTGTTGTGGCTAAAGTCGAAGCTCCCGCTGGCGGAGGTGACGTGCTTGACCGTGTGTCCTGCTATGTGGCCTGTTGAGGTGAGTTGCTGCTTGCGTCTGATGTTGGGGACCATTCCCAGAAGGCGGTGGTGTTCTGCTCACTGCGGTTGTCTAGGTGGAACTTGAGATTACCGAGTAGGATGTCGTCGGTGTGGATGGGAGACCCTGGGGTACAATGAGGTCAACAATGGTATTTGAGAATGGAGGGGCAAGGGCCGGGGGGCCTGCGCATGAGGGTGCCGCAGTGTATGTGCTTGGGCTTGTTCCGGATCTGGGAGTTGAGGTGGTCCATGGTCACCCTTGGGTCATTTGAGTGCGCGGTCAGTCGGAGTGTGCCTCTGCAGGTGATGGCAATGCCTTGTCCTTGAAGGTCGTGCTGATCCTTGCGGGTGATACTGCAGCCGTCAATGATGGCGATGGCGATGTCCGGTCCGGAGCAGAGATTGGTCCTGGCAGGCGAGGTGGCGTCCAGGGTTGATGGCGAGGAGGGTGCTGGTGTCGTAGCAGTGGAGAGTCCAAGAGGAAGGCCTCCTTGGTGCTGAGCGCGGTCCAGGGGCAGACGGACGCAAACGGGCTAGCCTATGGTTTGCCTTTGGCACGTGAGAGGTCCAGTACAACGCAGGCAGTACATCATCAACAACGCAACTCCAACAACGCAGGTACCTTTACATTGCTTTTGATTACAACGCATTGTGAGGTCAGTAATGGTGTAATTTAAATTATTTTGGGTGGGTATGTGTTCCAGATGTAAAATATGAAAATTGGGGTGTGTTATGGGGTAAAATATGAAAATTGGGGTGTGTTTTGGGGTAAAATATGAAAATTGGGGTGTGTTATGGGGGCCCAAAAAGGTATTTCTGGATTCACGGTTGGGTGTGGGGTGCAAAGGTTAGTTTGGTGTTGCACTCACTGAAGTGGGAATAGTGATATTTATGTCTCTGGTACACAACACCTACTCTACTGTTGCAATGTGCATAGT
Organism: Calotriton arnoldi; assembly: GCA_963921515.1. NCBI lineage: Eukaryota > Metazoa > Chordata > Amphibia > Caudata > Salamandridae > Calotriton > Calotriton arnoldi. The sequence goes on along the minus strand of CAWUFW010021980.1, from coordinate 3,137 downwards.
ATTAGTATGCACTGGAATTGAATGCAATGTTATGGCATGCGTTGCTAATATGTATGTGCCTTTGGCACACAAGTTGTACTCCCGCTGTGCATGTGCGCACAGCGGCCAACATTGAGAAGTGCGTGGGGGGGCATGTTCTCCATGCAAGCTGTAATGCAGCCTGCATTGCGAACAGGGAAGTACGCATGACTGCTTTGTGCGGCCTGAGTGGGCCAAAAAAACAGTCATTGTGCACTTGAGTGGGCATGCCAATCCGCCCATGCCCTGCACCGTGTGTGGAGCAGTCCTACCCACCCTCCCACACCCTGAGGATACATAGCATGATTACATCAGTTAGTTATCATCATGTGATGATTGTTCCTCTTCTGCACTGCTTGAGGTAGTGGGGCAACGCACTTCCGCCATAGCGGAAGAGACGCCACTGGGGGGGCGTCATCTACGTGTGATAGGCCAGAGCGACTCGCCCCACGGCCCTCCTGCGCTGCGCGTCCTACCTTCTCCTTACCTGTACATTGACACCGTGGCACAATCCACTGCACTCTCTCTGAATCTGTGACTCAGCCAGCAGGAGCATCAGCCAGGTGTGATTTCATTAGAATGGGTACAGCAGTCGCCGGCTAGTCTGCTGGTGGTCCTCCAGATGCAGTTGATGCAGCAGAGTCCTCTTAAGCATGATGTTGCAGCGCTCACGCAACACAAGTTCGGGGTAGCACAGGGGCCTCACCCTCCACAGTGTATGGCCAGCCCAACATCATCCGGACTGTGATGCAGTGAGATGGCACACACCGTTGGTAATCCCCTCCGTGCACCCCGGTGTAGTGGTGGATCGTAGTATGCGATGCGTACCTCACTACGTTGGTGCGCATGAGCGCCTCTACCATTAACAGCTCCAAGGGTCGCAAGGCGGTCTTCTCACACAGGTCAGCAACGTGTCTCCATGTGTCCTGCCAGACTTCACCACCAGGTACGGGCGATTGTCGCACATCAATGTTTACCGCCACGGATCATCGACTCCACAGCTCCTCCACATCCCACTCCAGGCTCCAGACGCAGGTCCAACGAGGTATCAAGGATCCAGACGCAGGTCCAGCGAGGCATCATGGCTCTCATCCTGGGCATCCTGGATGTTGGATGGCTTGCAGGGGTTGTTGATGTGTGCTGCACTTGTTCCTGTCTGCTACATTCTGCATGTTATTGTATTTTATGCCTATTTACTATTGGCAGTTGACTGATAGGCAATTTGTTGCATTAGAGGCAAGAAAAATTAAAGTTGGGCTCACTTACGTGTGTTTTCTTGCCGCAAATGGGCCTATCGCTAGTTATCGCCAGCTAACGCAGGAATTCCTATCGCCATCGCGCTGATGTTAGCGTGAGTTTTCACACCCGTTCCCTGTTACTATTGCCATGTACCGACGGCTTGTTAATACGCCGCTAACATGGCGATAGTTTTCAGGGTTAGGCAGCGATGACAAAACTGCCGATAACTTGCGTTGGCGATAGTTATCGCACGTCCTTGGGAGTATCCCCCTTAGTGTGAGATCAGTTCAGCTGAACTCAGCCCACACTTTTTCTTCACCCCATATTTGCTTTTCTGTCTTTCTTCCTTCCTTTCTTTCTTTCACCTCTTCTTCTTATGTTTTCATTCCTTACTCCCTCTTTCTGAACTGATTTTCTTTATTTCATCCTGCTTTCCTCCCTGTCACCATCCCTGTTAGCATCCCTCCTTACTATCTTTTTCAGCCCTTCTTTTTCTTTGACCACCTTTGTTACACCATCCCTATTTCTTCCTCATCCCCTGAGGTTTGATTGATGTGTACAATGCAATCAGACTGAGCCAGTCACCAGACACAACACATTCCAGACATCACCCCGCACACTCCCTCCCACAGCACACTCACAAGCCCCCTGACTCACAGGAGCTAGAAATAGACGTGAGAAAAAGGAAATGTCAGATGTTGAAAATCTTCTTGCGCTGCAGAGGCACTAACATCTCTAATCAGACACAACCCTGCCTCTGCACCTGAATCCTGACCTGTGATAGCCACTTTTGAGTAGTCACAGCTCTAATGAAGAGCTTCAAGCCGCTAATACAGAACCCAGGTATTTTAATACTCAGATACACACAAAGTTGTGCAAATGCTTGAGCTCTTTTAATGCACCTCGAGCTGTCCTGCAGCATCTTGTGATGTTCCAGTCAGCTGTGTTGTCAGTGTGTCACAGGCCCTGGTGGAAGGAAAGAAATGGACCCCCTGGGCTGCTGTCTGAATGACGAGATACAGCAATAATCAGGGCAAGTGGCTCCTCAGGACTCTGGGTCCCGGTGCCACTGCACCTGCTGCACCAATGGACCTACACATCCAGCAGCAAGACCTACGCCCAGCTGTGCCAGTGCCTCTCACTCGTGATATGCAGCGCCCCCTGCTGTTCTTCGGATGCATCACATTTGTCACCTACACCAAGCACCTCCCCCTGCTGTGCTAGGACAGGATCCCGCGCCTGTTACTGGGTGGTACTGGATCCCACACACAGTCATGCCAGCATGGACCAGCCGTGAAAAGCACTTCGACGCCTCGTCAGGTGTCGTAAGCGCTATATAAATAGAATTACAAGGTCCCGCACCCTCTGCATCCCCTCACACAGCTCTGTCAGCGCACCTCTACCCAGACCCATGGCAGCCTCAGCTACTCCGACCATCTCCCTTCATGCTGTCCTTCAGCGTTTAATATCTGTGAATAATCCATTAACCGCTGCCTCCATAATGCACGAGCGGCGGATTAATTATTAAAGGGAGCCTTCTCACCTCTTCAGGATTGGATGTTAATCACCCATGCGAGGACCCTGCAGTGCATTGTACTCTGGGGCATTTTCACAAGGCAATATCGCCTGGAGTGGAGATGGAATTTTTCTGGCGCTAATGTGCCGATCGCCAGGTATCGCCGGTCAACGCCGGAATCACTATCGCCATCGCGATGTTGTTCTCGGCTGTTTTCTCCGCCGTTCCCTGTTATTATCGCCATGTAGCGTGGGCTTGATAATACCCCGCTAACATGGCGATAATATTCAGGGTTAGGCGGCGCTAACTTTTCTGCCGATAAATGACGTTGGCGATAGTTATTGCCCGTCATTGTGAATATCCC
>CAWUFW010021979.1:0-107026 GCA_963921515.1 Calotriton arnoldi | reverse complement strand
CAGAGTTAACATGCCTTTCCCTCTAGAAGGGTGGAATGCTACTCCCGCCGCCAGAATTGGCGGGGGGTAGTATTCCAAGATGTTTGACACCAAACACGACATGTTTCGGTGCAGCCATTCCATAGTTAGCATTTTACCGCGAGGATATAATGCGTTTAAGAGTATATGGTCAGGCTGCACTACAAACAGCATCAGAGATGGTCTCCGAACGCTGCAGAGGGGCCCTGCTCATGCAGGGGCACCCTCTCACATAGGAACCATGCACTCTGCCTTTAGGATTGATAAGGCCTGCCTTAGGAGTGACTTATAGGTTTATATGTGTGTATGCATTTAGTGATATAGGTAACCTATACCACAGCAAGGGGTGCATGCACCACCTTACCCAGGCTGCAGTAGCAGACCTGTGGTGTCAGTTTGGATGGCCTACCAGGGGTGGCATAATATATGCTGCAGCCCCTGGCAGGCCTCTGAGGTACCTATGCCCTTGGTACATAGTATACCATATACTAGGGACTTACAAGGGCACTCCAGATCCCAATCAGAGATGTGCCTAAGGCACATGGAGACCCTTTTAAAGAGGAAACAGCTAGGCTGGGGTTCTGAATAGCAGGGCCCCAGCCAGACTAATGTCGAAAACCAGTGAAGTATCAGCAAAAGTGGGGGTACCCCTGTGAAGTAGATCCTACTCTCCTACACATACGCATGCTTAGTCTCATCAGGAATGAATTGCAAAAAGGAAGGTTGTGAGAGGGTGCCGGTCCGGACTCAAAACTTACCCAGAGTGACCCGCCAGGCATACGGGAGGAAAGAACTTGCGGAGACCCCCACGCGACCTCGGATTGTTAGAACGGCGTCCTCTCCTAGGGTAACTCCCCCTCCCTGTACTCTGCCCTTACAGGAAAGTGACGTTGGCGCCGGGATCCCGGAAGGAGGCGGGATCGACCCCGGAAGTACTACAGTCCAGGAAGTGAAAAGGGCCGGAACAAACCAAGGAGGGCGCGAACTAGCCGGAGAGAGGAAGGAGTCGGGAAGCGGAGAAGAGGACGTCGGAGAAGCGGAAGGCGGAACGAAGAAGGAAGGCGGAGGAATCGAAGAAGAAGAAGCCGAGACGTGGTGCGAGGAGTGGTGGTCCCCACCGGAGGAGGCTGGAGAGCGGCCGCAACTCTGGAGAGTTGCGGCGGAGCCGGTGAGTAATCACAAGCAGGGGAAAGACGGAATAGGGAGGCGGGAGGGGAACGACTAAGAGTGTTGAGAGGGGCGGGACACTAGACACGGGGTTTTCTTTTGTCGGCCCACGTTACCCCAGCGTTTAACATTGGCACCATTTCCCTGTACCTCACTCCTTTTCTTAGCACTTGCCCCATTACCCTATACACCCCCCTTGTCACCACGAGCCTAGAAGTAGGTCTTCACACAGCAACCCCCTGGTGTGGTGACGGTTAAATAAGCCATAGGGCTCCTGATTGAAACAGTGACTGACGGTTACTTATTTTTCTCTCTTATGAGCCTCCGTGGGAAACCCCTCACCAGCGAGAGAGAACAGTCGGAAGGGGATATCACAGAAGAAGAGAAAGAACGACACGGGGAAGAAACCAGGGAGAACACCGACAGCTCACCAAGAAACCTAACAACCCTACATACTGAGATCTTAAATAAAACACCTCGAGCATCTTACTATATACGGCCTCCTCGTCTATTTATCCGGCCCGCGCTCCCACAGGTGGTGTCAGAAGTGGGACTAGCCGGAGACATGGAGGCCGTACTCAACAAGATGGTGGAAAACCAAGAGAGCCTGGGAAAGGCGATGGAGAAGTTCCTCACGGTGGTGGAAGAAGACCGTGGGAAACTGCAACAAGTGATCACCAATCAGGGTCAGTCACACGATACTGCGATGGGGAAAATCGCTGACGCCCTTGGCCAACAGAGGGGTCCGAGTACCCTCCCCTCAGTAATTCTTCAGAAATACGTTAGCGGAGAAGACCCGGAATATTTTTTTAATAACTTTGAGCGAATGGCATTGGCTGCAGCTTGGCCGGCCGATAAGTGGGGACAATATCTAGGCCCATTACTGTCTGGGGAGCTGCAAGCATCCTACCAAGCTGCTAATATTCTAGGGGTGACACCCTATGCTGAAATAAAGCAGTGCATCATGGAACGACTAGGCGTCGATGATGAGACTTACCGGCTGAGACTCAGGCAGCTCAGAGAGGGACCGCAGGAAACCCCCAGGGCCCTTTACTACAGAGTGAAAGACATGGCCGACCGATGGTTGAAACCCGCCACGGCCACCAAGGAAGATATCATGGCCAAAGTATATATGGAACAGTACTTATCCTCCCTTCATCCTCCCATCCAAAGATGGGTCAGACAACATGCCCACCTGACCCTAGAGACAGCCGTGGAGATAGCCAGCGCCTACAGCCGAGCACAAGATGCACAGAAGGGAAGAGAGGAACACCCCTGGAGAACAGGGATAAGCGGGACCCCTCGCCCTCCTCGGCCCCCGCTTGCACGAAAGCCGGATCCTGTTACCATCATCCCAGGTCCCCCACCTTTCAGGATCCCTGGTCCTCCTGTACTCAGAGCCCCTATACCAGGACCACAATGCTTCAACTGTGGAGGGTTGGGTCACATAGCTCGGTTTTGTCCACAAAGGGAGGAACCCATGGAGATTGGCATGGCTCGGAATTATTGCTGTCTCTCCCAGAACAAATCGCCAGCCCCGTACAGATGTGGTGTTAATGTGAATGGACAGCCCATGACCGCATTAGCCGACACCGGATGCCGACAAAGCGTTATTCGCCCTCAAGATTTAGGTCACAATCTTGGGATGGTTGACGGAACCGTACATATACAATGTGTACACGGGGATACAAAAGCATATCCCACTACTCATGTTCATATACAACATGCTACTGATCCTGGAACCGAACTAAAGGTTGGTCTCATTCCCCGTCTACCAGAGCAAATCATACTCGGAAATGATTACTCGCAGTTATCTGAATTGCTCACGACATCATCCCCGGACGAGCAAGAATGGTGGTCTGTTGCTCCATTCTCCCAGGATGAGAATCACGAATGGCCACCCTCCAAGGCGAAGAAGACGAAAAATCAAAAACGGAGAGAGAAAGGACAATCCGTTTCTGCCTTTCCAGCACAGATAGAAGAGAATCCGTGGGAAAAGGACAGAAACTTTCATGCTGCACAGAGAGAGGACCCAGTTCTACAAGAAGCCTGGGACAGAGCCGTAAACCAGGAAGACCCTCTCCATGTATGTCCCTATTTCTTTATCAAGAATGGCCTTTTGTACAGAAAAGCCAAATCAACAGATACCCCTCAATTGTTGGTCCCTACTCCGTTCAGGGAGAAAGTCCTCTACATGGCCCATAGTCATTTGTTGGGAGGTCACTTTGGGGAGGAAAAAACGGAACAACTAATATTGGAAATGTTTTATTGGCCGGGTATATATAAACAGGTAAAAACCTATTGCCGTGAATGTCCTATCTGCCAAAAAAATAGCAGATATAGGCCACCAAAAGCCCCTCTGCGGCCTCTCCCCATAATAGATGAACCTTTTTGTAGGGTTGGGATGGATATCGTAGGACCACTATTACCCTCACGTAGCGGATGTCGTTATGTGCTGGTCCTAGTGGACTATGCCACAAGGTATCCGGAAGCCATTGCCCTAAAACATCCTGACGCCACTAGCATAGCCAGGGCCATGATATCCGTATTTTCTCGGGTGGGATTCCCGAAGGAAATCCTGACAGATCAGGGAACCCCGTTCGTATCTAAGCTAATGAGACAAGTGTGCGCCCAGTTAGGGATAAAACAGATACGCACGGCGGCATATCATCCCCAGACTGATGGTCTTGTTGAACGTTACAACGCCACCCTCAAGACCACCTTAAAAAAACTCCTGGCTCTAGAATCAAAACGGTGGGAGGAAATGTTGCCCTTGGCTCTCTATGCAATCAGGTGTAAGACTCAGAAAAGTACAGGCTATTCCCCGTTTGAGTTGCTTTATGGGCACCAACCCCGATCCTTATTGGATATGGTACGTGAAACATGGGAGACAGAACCAGATAATTCCAAACCGCTAGTAGAATATGTTGAGCAGCTTAGAACCCATCTCGAACAAATACGAACCATAGTCAGGAATAATATGGAGAAAGCGCAGGGAGCCCAAAAAGTACAATATGACAAAAAAGCGAGGAGCCGGTCCTTTTCAGTAGGAGATGCTGTATTACTCATGATGGCCTCCTCTGATCATAAATTGTTAGGACAATGGCAAGGACCCTTCATTGTTCTAGAAAAAGTGACACCCGTTACGTATAAACTAGAGCTCGATAAGAACCGGGGAACGTCCCAAATATACCATGTAAATCTCCTGAAGCGGTGGGAAGGGCCCCTCCCGTCCTTGATAGGGAACATAGGGAGGTCCCCCCCTTTATATGATCAATGTATTGATACCGAGCTAACCCCTGGTCTAAAAACCGAACTTGCGAACACCTTGATACCTCTGCGAGATGTATTTTCTTTGACACCCGGGAGAACTACCGTGGTAGAACATTCCATAAAAACTGTTCCGGGTAAAAAGGTACGATTACGTCCTTATCGTATACCTGAGGCTCGTAGGAATACCATCAGAAACGAGATACAACAGATGCTGCAGATGGGTATAATAGAACCCTCTGTGAGTGAATGGAACTCCCCTATTGTTCTCGTACCGAAGCCGGATGGCTCGGTACGATTCTGCATTGACTTCAGGGAGGTTAACAAAATTTCAGAGTTTGATACCTATCCCCTACCAAGAGTAGATGAAATGATAGAGCGGATTGGAAAGGCCAAATACATCAGTACCCTTGACTTGTGCAAAGGGTACTGGCAAATCCCTCTTAGAACCCGTGATAGAGAGAAAACGGCGTTTTCCACTCCTGACGGGTTGTTCCAATTCGTGGTACTTCCTTTCGGGTTGCATGGAGCTCCGGCTACCTTTCAGAGAGCCATGAATCGTATCCTACAACCCCATGAAAGGTACGCCGGGGCTTATATAGACGATATCGTTGTTTACAGTGAGACCTGGGAACAACATCTGACACATCTCACTAGAGTGATACAGGCGTTAGGCGGTCAGGGCCTTAAAATCAACCCCGCCAAAAGCCATCTGGCTGCTCAAACCGTCCGGTATCTGGGATACCTGTTGGGGGAGGGAGTCATTCGGCCCCAAAACAACAAACTGGCTGCCATTGCACACATACCCTTTCCCCGTACCGCAAGGGATCTCCGGGCCTTTTTGGGATTACTCGGGTACTATAGGAGATTTATACCCCGATTTTCCCAGATCGCGGCCCCTCTTACAGACCTGTTACATAAATCAGTAAGGACTGAAGCTAGTCTGAAAGATCCCAGTCCCACAGTAACGCGAGCCTTCGAGACCCTGAAAGCCTCCCTGACCTCAGATACGGTGTTGTCTAGCCCCGATTACACCCTGCCCTTCATCCTACAAACGGACGCCTCGGATCAGGGGTTGGGGGCGATCCTATCTCAGAGAACCCTCCAAGGGGTAGAAAAACCCATACTGTATATAAGTAGGAAGTTGTACCCCAGGGAACGTAATTACGCGGTCATCGAAAAAGAAGCCCTAGCCATCAAGTGGGCCATTGACTCATTGAAGTATTACCTGGAAGGAAGGGAATTCACCCTATATACGGACCATGCTCCCGTAGAATGGCTGGCACGCAACAAAGGGAACAATGACAGGGTATTACGTTGGTTTTTATCTCTACAACCCTACAGATTCCACACCAAACATCGGAAGGGTACAGAACAAGCGAACGTAGACTTCCTGTCCCGTTATCCTTATGAAAGCCCTCCTACTAGAAGGACAGCAAGGGAAAGGGGATGTGAGAGGGTGCCGGTCCGGACTCAAAACTTACCCAGAGTGACCCGCCAGGCATACGGGAGGAAGGAACTTGCGGAGACCCCCACGCGACCTCGGATTGTTAGAACGGCGTCCTCTCCTAGGGTAACTCCCCCTCCCTGTACTCTGCCCTTACAGGAAAGTGACGTTGGCGCCGGGATCCCGGAAGGAGGCGGGATCGACCCCGGAAGTACTACAGTCCAGGAAGTGAAAAGGGCCGGAACAAACCAAGGAGGGCGCGAACTAGCCGGAGAGAGGAAGGAGTCGGGAAGCGGAGAAGAGGACGTCGGAGAAGCGGAAGGCGGAACGAAGAAGGAAGGCGGAGGAATCGAAGAAGAAGAAGCCGAGACGTGGTGCGAGGAGTGGTGGTCCCCACCGGAGGAGGCTGGAGAGCGGCCGCAACTCTGGAGAGTTGCGGCGGAGCCGGTGAGTAATCACAAGCAGGGGAAAGACGGAATAGGGAGGCGGGAGGGGAACGACTAAGAGTGTTGAGAGGGGCGGGACGCTAGACACAGGGTTTTCTTTTGTCGGCCCACGTTACCACAGCGTTCAACATTGGCACCATTACCCTGTCCCTCACTCCTTTTCTTAGCACTTGCCCCGTTACCCTATACACCCCCCTTGTCACCACTTAGCCTAGAAGTAGGTCTTCACACAGCAACCCCCTGGTGTGGTGACGGTTAAATAAGCCATAGGGCTCCTGATTGAAACAGTGACTGACGGTTACTTATTTTTCTCTCTTATGAGCCTCCGTGGGAAACCCCTCACCAGTGAGAGAGAACAGTCGGAAGGGGGTATCACAGAAGAAGAGAAAGAACGACACGGGGAAGAAACCAGGGAGAACACCGACAGCTCACCAAGAAACCTAACAACCTTACATACTGAGATCTTAAATAAAACACCTCGTACCTCTCACTATATACGGCCTCCTCGTCTGTTTATCCGGCCCGCGCTCCCACAAAGGTATAATCACATCCTCGCCTTGAGAACACGCAAGAAATAACGGCGGAGGCCAGTCGACTTCCACCAGCAAAATATCATTAGAAGTCAAGTTGTCCCAAACAATAGCATTAATGGTGCGTTTAATGTCACCTTCAATTTGAATGTCTATTTGGTAAAGTATATTAGGTGGAGCCATGTGGATGCCCGCGGTTTCAACAGTTACAAAGGTGACAGTTTGCTTTCGACTCCAGAAACTAGTGGAGTGTCTGGCGCACTACGGTAACTTCCGCTGCTCTGTCGAGGAGAGTCACCACCCAGCTCTTGTTCAGGTGGTGGGTTCTCACTGTCCAGGGGCATATTTAGCTGTTAAAGTGGCAACTTTCTTCTTCTGGAATGGGGCTCTATATGGAGGTGGTTCCTCTCTCTTAACTTTCACGTCAAAAGAGCTCTGAGGGTCCCACTTGGGTTGCGCGGACTGGCCCTGTCTGCGATCTTGCCGTCCTCCTCGGTCATACTGTTGATTGGGCAATTCCTGAAAGGAATGAGGAGAACGAGGATCAGGAACCTGAAACCTCTCAGGAGTTTTAATTTTACAGCGATCACATAAATCATATTTACATTCAGAAGCGTCTGGTGACGGTGACCCACCACGTGGCCTAGCCTTTTGTTGCTGCTTAGATTTGTCCCATGTCTTTTTAGGGTAGACAGGATGACCCTCCTTTTCAGGAGGGGGCTTACATTGAGACTGAGTAGAAGGTCTGACCTCCAAATTATTGCAACCTAAGGCTGTATAAACATCGGCAATAATGATTGGTAACTGGCTTTCCCGGCCAATGTCGGCTACAGTTGAAAGGCGTTGACATGCCATCAAGGACACTGCTTCACCTTTACCATTAGAAAAAATCATTTTGGAGACTACGGGAAAAATACCCAATAGCTTTGTCCCCAAATCTAGGGCAGGACCTGCCCCATGTTCGTTCTGTACTTGTTTCAGAATGTTTGGAACAACGCTCATTGAGGGGGTGCCATAACAAGGTGTATACACTGAGGCGACACCGTCCCCCAGGTGTTGCAGTCGGCCAAGGATGGAATCAGCGCACACTAGGCAAGCAAATAGTAAGGATCCTATGTTTCTTCATAGGACCTGTAAAAGGAAAAACCGCATCAAGCTGATCAGTTTTCTGAGCAATCCAAAAGGGAAAGTCCTCACGATTCTGAGGATGTTTGCCCATTACAGAATTAATAATAATGGGGCTAATAAGAAGACTCACACCGTGTGCAGCTTGCACAGATGGTGCAACCCCAGGCGGAGCAGCGAGAAAGGCATGGGCAAGAAATTGGATCAGGCGTCTATAGAGGAGAACAACCTGAGCATACAGCAAACGTACGTCTGCTACATTGGCGTTAGCATAATTAAGGTATGGAGTAAAACTGACCAACACAGGCCAAGTGGCCCCATCAATACTAAAGGGGCCCATTCCAACAGTAGCTATAGGATGGGGTAGGGAGCCATTAAACCAAATCTGGTGCTCCCAGGCCGTAAGAGAAACTTTAACAACTGCATAAGGGCGACAGGCGGCCGGAACAGCAGCAGCTGTGTAAGTATGAAAAGAAATATAATTCGCATCCACAACGGGAATCGTAACCCAGGAGTAAAACACTTCAAAACGGTACACAGGATCCGCCTCAACTACAAAAACAACTGGAGACCCCGCATTGGGGACTCTATGCCGCAACAAAGGTTGAGTAACCACCGTACGGCACTGAGCTGGAATCGCAACCGGTTGAGCCATTAAGCCAAACAAAGGGATTCAAATGGTAGCACTAAAATGGGTCAAAAACTTTTAAAGTTCAAGCTTGAAAAACCTACAGCAATAGGTAATCCCTATAAACTGAGGAGAAAAAGCCCTCCCACCACGGACATCTCTGGAAAATGGTGTGAGGGTATCGTGAACAAGCACAAGCACTACTCAGGGGTCCCGTGAATAAATACCAGACCATTCGTTGGCAGCACCATGTTGCAGGGATTCTGCAGTCATTAACTATGCTTGGGATCATAGAACTTTATTAGGCAGGGAGTGAGTCATCCTACCACCTGAGTACCCATGAGTCCGGGACTGACTAGCTATAGTGTTTAACTTGCCCTCCTACTTACTCACAGAGGAACAAGTGATTAGACACCCCAGAACACAACACTCCCGACCCTCACAGGAATCGCAGTTGCAGGAAACATCGTTTTGCTCTCACACTCGTACCTGTCCACAATAAGATCTGACAGAGACACGAGAAAAGTTAAAAACATTTATTTTAACTATTGTGCTCTAGTATGCAGTATATGTGCCACAATAAGTAAGAAGATGCCTAACATGAATATGGTCGGCATTGTAAGTCGTCCATAAATCTTAAAAGGAGCAGTCATTATATAAGACAGGGTAGCCTAAAACGCTCCCCTTCTACAGAAGCAAAGTGATTATATATCAGAAGATCTCTGGAAGTTGGCATGCACAGATGAAAGTTCTACATCTCAGGTGCTGTCACGATCTCTTCCCTGAAAGATCCCTCTCCAAGTGTGTGTTACCTATTCTGTGCATAGCTATATGACAAAGTATGTGTTCCCAAACAACAGCTGCATTTGTGTGTTTTGTCTAGGTGCTGAGACCTGACCAAAACAAAATAATAAGGGTCATTGTTGTTTTGACCTTGTCTACGGTGTGCAGACTAAATCCCAGGAAAGAACAGAACGCGAAAACAACAGCAGGTTCTGTGTGAAAGTACAGTGTGGCACAAAGCAAAATACATTTGTATTGTTACCTGCGCAAAGCAGAAGGCAGTCTGCAACGTGCTCATGCTAACATAGGGGAAACGACAATGGGCCTCCACGGGACATATGATAATTCCACTACATGGTCATAGAACTCCTCTGTGACTTGTAATATCCTTGTAATGCACAGCATGAGATACCTTATCCCATATATAAACAATTTTAAATTAGAAAAAGTCTGTTTTTGTTAAACGTACATCATTCACAGATTCCCAAAAATTCCATCATAACCCCCTACTCAACTTCACATAAAGTGAAACCCCCACTAACCTACATGGTTTATTCTTACACTAAATAGAGCTCCATCAGTGAAGAACCCACTGGAAGGGCAGTAATTGTTATTCTAATGGCTGTTATCGTCAAGCAACTAACATAACTGACACTGTTGAGAGCATGAAAGAACACAATAAGCCACGTAACATAGCTGAAGTACAAATTTGTAATATAGTGCAAGACTTGAAAGAAGTAAGCCCTAGCTCTTGAGCACCGAAAGGAAACATTTTAAAAGACTATGGGACCAATTTACAAAGGTGGAATCCAGACTTAAGAGTCTCGAAAGTGTGAAAGTGCTTTTTCAATATTTTGCTTTTCACAAACGTTTTAGGATAATTTTCTACGTTTCTTAAGTTGTCTTAAGAAAATGTGTGATAAACATTGTTGCATATTTTTCCCCATCTTAAAACTAATTTTAATTTAAAAATATTTTTAATGTAAAAATACTTCTATTTCATAGATGACCTGAATGCATTGTTTTATATATGTTTGCTAAATATTTCCTATGAATTTGTTTGTACCGTATTTTACCCATGTGATTGGTTACGCTATAATATATAATGTAGTTTTTTTGTTTTATCACAGTGAACATGTAATTTAAAGTATGTTTTTAGGTAATTATATACAATAGCGATAATTAAAATTATTAATCATGTAATGGAATTTTTATGGCATTTTTTGTTTTGAAATACATTTTGCATACACAGAATAGATTACGAGAGTAGGCATTTGTTAATGGTGAATTCTGAATGTCCATGCATTATATGCTAGGGTGTATAAAATGCACCACATACACACATGCATACGGGGACGAGGATGCACAAATTTCAGAACTCCGTGAAAGCAGATACTGGAAGGACATCCTTAAATAGTGTAATCCTTTTTGATTAAACAACATTACTTCCTCGTCTGGCAGCAAAATGTCTGGTCAAAAGGCAGAGGTACTAAAAGAAATAACTACACAAGGGAAACGTGAGTGGGCACCCAAATTGTTTGCGCTAAAAGTATCCACAGCTTCCTTATTCAGAGGATTAAGGAAAGAGGTCAAGAAGCAAATGGTTGACCCTAAAAGAAGATTCTTGCAGTATGTACAAGATCTCTTGAAAAGATCTCTTGAAAAGATCCACAACATAGGAAACTACAGGTCGACACTAGAGCCAGATGGCCATACTGCATACCAAAGTTTTAAAGGCTATATACCCTGATCTTCATGGAAACCGTCTTGAAAAAATCTACCATCAATGCTGTGTTATGTTTAGTTAGTAACACATGCATCACAACCTTTTAATACTCTTAGGAACGCCAGATTGAGGAGTCTTGAATAACGATCCGGTTGAAATCAAAGCAGAGTTAAAATGTATTAAAAAATGTGACTAACATTTTCTATGAGGATGTTAAATTGTTCTTTAAGTTTGTAATATTTCTAGTTTTCAGTGTGAAATACTCTCTCAACACTGATTGCTTAGGTGCCGTAATTTGGGATTAACCACCTGGTGGTTAATTTGTAAGGGTAGGTATTAAACCCTGCTCCTCAAGTGCGACAACCACAAGTAAATCGGGGGTTTGGGGTGATGATATGTCACTAAATAATATACCTCGTGTGCTTCTTTGGCCTAGGAAACGTGTTTGGGGCTGCTTTGTTGTGTTAATATTATGATTCCCCCATCAGTGTATCCGAGCCATCATCATAATCAGAATCAGGAAGACATAAAGTGAGCACTTGGAACTCCAGGAATTCTTCTAGCCGCATGGCGCTACTTCCACTGCTGAAAGTGCTTCGTTGAATATATGCATTTTTGCTGCCTCCATCATGGTCGGAAAGGAATGTAGAGCGTGTTACAATGATGAGCAAGTGAATTAATCATGCAATGCATATATTTAGTATGCATTTTGTTGTTGACAAATGGAATTCACTTTTTATAATGAAGACTATATTAACTACTCTGGGAAAGTGCTATTTTTGTATTGTCACTCCCCCCACTTTTTACTCCAATGCTGATGGTTATTCTATTTTATTCTATTCCAGTCTATTCTATTCTATTCTATTCTATTCTATTCTATTCTATTCATAAAGTTTTCTAAAGTGCGTAGCTACCCAGAAGGGCCTCCCAATTCTAGGTTAGCAACAGGTAGTTCGAATGCAAGAACAGAATTAGTTGAACAGGATAGTTTTTTGCAATTTCCTAAATTTGAGCACGAAATCTGTTTTTTTAATATGCTGAGGAAGTGCGTTCCAGAGCTTGGGGTCTATGAACGCAAAAGAACTTCCTCCACTTCTGGTTCTCTTCATTCTGAGCACTGCAAACAGCTGCTGGCTGGTAGAGCGCAGTGTTCTTGAGATATTGTAGGGATTGAGGAGTCTCTGGATTAAAATTAGGCCCTTTTTATACATAGCTTGATGGGCTAGGCACAGAGCTTTAAATTGTATTCTTTAAATCACAGGTAACCAGTGCAAGCTTGCCAGAGCCGCAGTTGCAGACTGATGTTTGGGGATTTGAAAAAGAATGCGGGCAGCGGAATTCTGGATCACCTGTAATCTTTTGATAACAGCCTTGGGACTTCCCAAGAATAGGGAGTTTCCGTGATCCAGGCGCAAGATGACTAATCCTTACACCACAATTCTGCGCGATAGTCCAGGTAAGCTTACTCAATGTTCTAAGCAAGCCAAATTGTTTTAGCTTGGGTTGTCATAGAAAGCTTGTCATCAAGCCAAAAGCCAAGGCTCTTGACTTCTGGTTTTGGGGTGGGTTGATTGCCAAGACATTCTGGCCAATTAATTTCCATCTATCTATTGGGCTGTTTCCCACCACCATCACCTCAGATTTTTTCACCATTTAATTTCAGGCTGCTTGCTGCCATCCAGTCTGCAACATGTTTGAGACAATGGTTTAGTTGGATAGAGGTCTTATCAGTTTGTGAGGAAAGAGAGATGATAATCTGCGTATCATCTGCGTAAGATATAGAGGAAACGCTAAAGTTCTTTATGATCTCCGTAAGTGAGGTAACATAACAGTTGAACAGGGTCGGACTTAAGGCAGAACCTTTAGGGACCCTGCAATTCAGAGGGTAAAATTCAGATTTTGTAGCTTCCTCATATACCTGAAAAGTTCTAGTTGAGCCATTTGAGTGCTGTTCCGGCTATTCCTGTTGCCTCCAGCCTTTTCACTAGCAGTGGATGTGAAACAGTGTCAAATGCCATGCTCAGATCCAGTAGGATCAGAGCTGCAGTCCTTCCCTGAGCCAGGATGGCTTTTAATTCCTCTGTGGCAGCCAACAGGGCAGTCTCAGTGCTACTCTTAGGTCTGAATCCCATCTGAGAGAAATGTAGGATGTCATTTGCTTCCAAATATTGGGAGAGATTTTCATTAATAAATGTTTCTGCTAATTTACTCGGTCCTGGTAGACGGGAGTGATAGTTTTCACACTTGGAGGGATCAGCTGATTTTTTTTAGCAGCGGCCTCACAATTGCATGTTTCAAATCTGCTGGAACTATCCCTAACTCCAGGTACAGAATAAACATATCAGTCAGCCTGCTAATAAATACCTCACCCCCACTTAGCATAATGCCCGGAGGTGCTGGGTCTAATGGTGAGCCTGACTTAAGAGATTTAAGAATCTCATAGGTACTTTCTTGTGTCATTTCAGGGAAGGTGTTCCATTTTTCATGTTGCCATACCGCTATTTTCCTGACTGCATCATGCCCTCTCAGTGTCAGGAGGATGTTATTGACTTTTTCTAAGATTGAACAATTTCTTAGAGGAATGAGTTGCATTGCCAATCTTAGAGACAAAGTCCCTTATTCATGCCTTCCTGATAGCGTAGTGATATTTTTTATGGCTTTTTTGTATGTTTCTTTGTCCGTAGCATCATATTTTTCCTCCATAATCTTTCTAAATGTTTTGACTCTTTTTTTAATTCTAAGCGTTCAGGTGAAAACCAGGGAGCCCTACCTCCTAAACGTTTAGTTTTTTGCTGCCTGACAGGTGCTAAATTATTAAGGGCCTTCAGCATCCTGGCCTCAAAGGTCCTATAACTACTTGAAATGTCTCCTGCCATTGGCGGAATAGAGTTGGTTAGTGAGTCCTGCCACGCTACAATGTCCAACTTGGCCCAGTTACGTCTAAGTCTGGGTTGATGAAGAATGGAGACTTAATTGCTTCTATTACCTAATTGAAATGGTATGAGTTTAAGATCTGACCATGTGATCTCTGTGGGGTCTCTTGTAGTCATTTGAAGTATATTCGAAAAAATGGGATCTAATAAGTGGCCTTGCTTGTGACTGGGGCCTTTCAGCTGTTGTATTAGCTGAATTTCCTCTAGATCCAATGTGAGGTTTTTGGATACTTCACAGTCCGTTTTTTCTACGTGGAGATTTAAATCCCCTTGAACTGTGAAGTTCACCGCTTTTAGGCTATGTTCTGCCACTATATCAGGAATGATTTGAGTGAATTGATTAACAGGACCTGAGTGCCAGTATATTAAAAGACCGGAGTTAGTGAAAGTTGGTGATAATTCTATACCGAATGACAGACTTTCACAGTCAGTTAGTGGTACTAGGTAAAATTTTATTTTATGCTTCTCTTCTATAGATTATGGCCACACCCCCTCCCCTTTAATTTCCTTCCCTGTTGTATCTGACTAATGCAAAGCCTTGAGGTAGAGTCATTGCAATTTCAGGCATAGAGTCTTCTTTGAGCCAGGTCACAGTAAGAAACATGGCTTCTGGTTGCTCATCTTCAAGAAAAGTGAACAAATCCAAGGCATGTTTAGGTAGTGATCTGCAGTTTAGCATATACATCTGCCAGTGCGGGTTCTTGGTCTTATCTTTCTTTGGGTTCTGTTAATCTTCATTTGCAGCAGAGTTGCTCATGGTTACTTTACACTCCCTACATGTTAGATCCCCATTGCATAGGTTAATGGTGTGATTGCATGGCTTGTTTTCCAGGAGATTTAATGTGTGTAGTTGTTCCGGCGTGTAGCTAACCCTACCTTTATAGAAAAGGGCAGAGGTTCTGGCCCCTGGTCCCAGCCAGACACAGACGGGCACTGATGGGCTTGCCTTTGGCTAGCCAGTGGCGCATCCGCGCCCCGCTGCCCATTAAATAGTCGGGCTGGATGTTGTCACCGCTCTGTAGGGCAGCTAGCGCGCTAACCAATATGGCGCTTTGTAATGTGCTTTAGGTGCAGCTCTGAACATGGCCAACACCTAAATTTGATCTAAAAGAGGAGGGACAGCTCATCTCCACCCTCTACCCAAGTGCTCACAGTATACCACTTCACTAGGTAACCGGAGCCTTGGGTAGTTTCGCTGCAATAAAATAACAGCGTGTGGTGAGTACTTAATGGTGCAGGACTTAACGGCACAGTGACTTTAAAAACTGTTTGCACACTAATCAACAGCAAATTAAAATATCTGGGTACTATAGCGATGTGGCCATTCAGCTCAATTAACAAAAGTGTGATACAAAATGCATTCAGCAGTTCCAGACTGTACCTGTGCTAGTTGCACGTCCGCGCCCGATGCCCGATAAATAGCCGGGCTGGAGGTTGTCACCGCTCTGTAGGGCAACTAGCGCGCTAACCAATATGGCACTTTTTAATGTGCTTTAGTTGAGGATCTGAACACGGGCAACATCACACTTTGATCCAAAAGGGAGAGACAGCTTGCTATGACTCTGTGCACTGGAGTCCGCTGCCCAGACCCCAGTGCCAGTGCTCTCTCCCTAAAACTGTTATGTGTGAATTGGCAATCCCAATTGACAAGGACTTTACCCCCCTTTATAAGTCCCTAGTATATGGTACCAGGAGTACCCAGGGCATGGGTGGTAAAGTAGTCCCCAGGGCTTGCAGCACTGTTTGTGCCACCCTGAGTGACCCTACAAAACTACTGACAGCAAGCCTGCCATTACAAACTGCAGGAGCAGTGCAAGCTGCTCAAACTCAACTCTACCCTCACCATGTGTGGCAAAGTTAATGCACTATCTCTGATATATGCCAGTCACCTCTAATGAACTCCTCCTAAAGCCCAGGAGGCAAAGTGCATTATATCAAAGGTGTGAACATGAAAGTACAAGCTTATACCACCCTATAGTGCCCTTTACCATTAAAGGACACTATAAGTCTGTCCATAAGATAACCTGGGTTGTCACCCGGGCAAACCTGAGGTTGGCAGCTCCATTATAGTACCACCTAAATATATCATGTTTGGTATCAAACAACGTGACTTCTGAACACCTGACATTACATGAATCTCATGTCAAGGGCAATGTGAAATGCACCAGGGTGGCTACCTTAGAGGTTGCTCACCTGGTTGTCCCAGCTTTTCTGTTCTCTGGCTGGCAAGATAGTGTTTCCCATGTTTGCTGCTGCCAAGACAGGATTCTGACCTTCTGCCAGGAAGTGTTTACACTCCCAGGAGTCAGGAACAAAGGCTTAGGCAGGAAGGAGGTCACACATTCCTCCTCTCAAGCAGGCTACTGGAGTGGCACCACCTTTGATATGCCTCAGGGCTGACTCACAGGGGAGGAAACAGCACTCCTCCTGCCCCAGGCACATTTGCACCCATACTGGTGGGAAATCAGTTATTCAAGGAGGTGTACACTCCCAGAAGGCTAGCCACACCTCCAAGGTGGGAAGCCTGGTCTTTACACTAAAATTAGATTTCTGCCATCTTTAGGAATGTCAGAATAGAGGATTCTGGGTAGAAAAGGTGACCCACACCTCCGGATGTGATCACCTCAGAGCCAGACCAGCTGCAAGGACTAGCAGCCCATTGGCTACTAGTTCCCACACCCCTAGCTCCCCTAAATCTATGATTTAAGGGACACCTCTGACACCAGAACCTCAGTTCTGAACAGCCTGCATCAAACAGAACAGAAGAAGAGACATGTGTCAGCGACAACAGGACTTGCACAAAGCAAAAGAGGGATACCCTGCACCTGTGTCAGCGCTCCTGGAACTGCCTGATTGAGACTAATTTTAGGCTATCCCTCGGTTCCCACAGATAGAGGGAGTCCTGTGGAAGCCCAAAGAACCCTCAGTTCCCCTGGACTAGTGGCACTAGTCCCCTGCAAACTGTGGGTAAAACAACACTTTGTTACAAAGAATCGCTGGTCATCTGGCCCTCCGAGGAATCACCCAAATCCAGATGGTATTGTGTGTTGTAGGAACTGTAATCCTGACTTCCACAAAGTTACAGGCAGCTATCGGATTCCCCTTGTTGGTTGCCAGTCTGGCAACTGACCCCTTCACTAGACACTGCATCACGAGGGAACTCCATGCAATCTTTGATCAATGTCAACAATCACTTTATTGTTGTGTATTTGCATCTTTTTCCACCGCAGCACTGTTTCAGCTCTAACAGCATCTGTCCTGCGGCTCCTGTTCAGCACCAGGGACATTCAGGACACCTCTGCGCCTGGGCTTAACGGGACAGGTAAAATTGAACTGACTGTCATGGATTGGTCCTGGGACCCGCAACAGCTTTGCCCTGCAAGGGTACCATGCAACTCAACCTGCAACTGACCGATTGTCACTAGTGTTTTTTCCCTTTGACCGCAATGATAAAGTTTTGATGCGTTATTCTGCACTGATTTTCTACTGCTTCAAAAATCTATAACTCCGGTTATATGTATACTATTCCATTCGTTTTGGTGTCTAAATTAAGATAAAAATACACTCTATTTTTATAAATTTGTGTTGGATTTCTCTCCAGTCATGCCAATTACTTATCGTCCATGTTGGTACTCTGAAATGCTTAACACATGTTCCTCTAGTTAAGCCTGCCTGCTCTTTGCCAAAATATCAGGACTGAGCTAAGGATTTATTAGTGTTAATCCAAGGACCATCTCTGGGGTATCATGATAGTATTACGTAGTGAGGTCTAACCCCACACCACATAATTCTCCACTTTTCTACAACTACAATTTTATTGTGTATCATGTACACATGTAATGTCTACTACAATGTAATTGAGAATGCATGCACAAAACATTTGAGCATTGTTCATAAGACTCACTACTATCAGACAGATGAGACAACAGTCCTATTGATTATTGTGTGCTACTTATTACATTATGAATAAGGTGCTTGCAAATCATGCTGAAATGAAATATTGAATGAGCAAGTGTGTTATTAGGCGTTGTGTAACATATTTTTTTATATATATATATATATATATATATATATATATATATATATATATATATATATAGCATTGTACAATAGAGAGACAGGTCTTTGATAGGCCTGGGCAGTGAACTTCGCTCCGTTCGCGGAGTTTTCTGCACCCCGCATTCCGCCAAGCTCGCGGAAAACTCCGCTTCGCGATGTGCAGCAGAGTTTTTTTCCCGCTCGCGATCGTGAACGGTAGGTTCGCGAGCGCGAGCTGCCGCTCGGGTACAATTTCTACCTGAGCGGCAGGAATACCAGCACAAACTGCAGTTCGCACTGCACTCCGCTACTCGCGGAACTTCGCTGAATTTTTTGTAACTTCGCGAAGTTCTGCATAGCAAAACTCTGCGAACTACGCCCAGGGTTAGTCTTTGATGACATATGACAACATAATATGGTAATGTTATCTGAAAACATAGGGGCAGATTTACAAGGACTGGCGCATCTCTGCATATTAGCAGGGATGCGCCAGTAAAGATGCGACACGCAAAAATACCCTTGCGCCACCACGGATGTATCGCATTTACAATGCGGCGCACCGTGGCACAAGGATAGACAGATGAGTGTCGCATCTTTTGTCGTAAGGGCAGCGCATTGCTGGAGTCGTGTTGCAAGCGCGACGCAACTCCAGCAATGCTCAGGGGCGGCCTATGCTTATTGTGCTGCGTCACTCCTTACGCCTGCTTCAAGCAGGAGTAAGGTTTTGACGCAGCGGCGTCCTAAAAGTGACTCAGTGAAATCTTGTAGATTTCACTGCGTCACTTTTACGAGGCTTTCTTGCGACAGAACGCCCACCCTGCATACATTATACCTGACGCAGGTATAATGTAGCGCAGGGCTTTACAACGTGACGCATCTCCCAAGATGCATCACGTTGTAAATATGTCGCAACGTGGCGCATTGTTTACGACGCCGCTGCGTCACAGAAGTGACGCAACGGCGGCGCAAATGTGTGGCAAGGGGCTTGTAAATCTGCCCCATAATGTGGTAAAATCTGAACCATGTTTGCATATGTAGTAAAAATGTCACAGGAAAATGTTTTTGTGCGTTATCTTGTCTGGTACTTGATTTAAATTAAGTTGTTTGGAGTTACAGGAGTAAAATGTATTATCGTAGCTACTAATGCTACGTTTGAAAGTAATGTAATTAACTGACTTTTTGTAAGAAATATAACTTGTCTTACCTTGCACAGTAGTTTCTGTGTTTGAAAAACGGATTCCACTGGTGCCATCGGATGGGAAAAGTGTACTTATAGATTTTAATCTCCTTTAGTGAGTTGTTGGTATTCTCGGGACAATTGTTTTTGATTTTTAAAATTTCTCCTTTACACTGTGACTTTCATCTTGACATTTTGCCTCACTTCATTAACTGTTCTTGACTCTATGCCAAGGATAATAATCTTGGCAGTGAGTGTAACTCATAGTGATTTCTTTGTTACCGTATTACCAGATGTGCCAAATGTACTGCATGGTGCTTTTAACATAATACACAATAATGTCAGTTTCTGTGATTTCTTTCCACCTCTGAAATATTTGGGCAGCATAGCTCCCTTACTGGTCTTCCATGTTCCTGATGGGTGCCTTCTGGGCAAAATATGTCTTCTTCTGTTTCTCTTACCACTGACTCAGAATGTTTAACATGATGTTTCGCTCAGAATTAGACAGTACTGTATTTGTTTTTCTGGAGGTAGATTGTCATTTTTTGTGAGGTTTGAACCTTCTCTCTATATTTTGCCACACGGTTCTGTGCTTCTCACATCTGTGGCTAACGAACTGAACTTTCTATTACAGAGTGTAGGTGTTTTAAAATTTGCCTTGGTAGATTTATTTAGAGCGATTGGCGCAATAGGTGGCATGTATTTCTATTAAGAAGTCTAGGCAACTGAACTACAGCTTTTCGTGTTTGTGTAGTGTAAAGCTGTGATGAATAATATTTTACAAAGGGTCCTGACACTTGATAACATTGTCAAGTATATGTTTCTACAATGTATAAAGTTAGCTTGTTGTGCGGTAATCATTCTAAGCAACTTTATTTACGGTTGCAACTAACCACTCCAGGTATTTTGTGGTACTCATTGCTATCTTGTGGGTGCTGTTGTCTTTGTGTTCTCCATTAGCTCCAGTAATTATTGGTGTGCATGGCCTTGACAGGTGTTATTTGTGCAATTTTGTGCAGTGTGTGGGACATATGACCCTATAATTATGCCATCACATGTGTATGTGTTATGTTTCTATTGACATTTGTATTGTCTGCAATATAATATAAAACTACATGTCATGATTTTTTCTAAAATTATATGTGTAAAAATGTCATCAATTGTGATATATTAAAATGTCTTTAAGTTGTGTAATTATTTTGTTATTTTAGATTTGTTTTGTTTAGCTTGTTGAATTGTGGCATGCTGTACACGCTCATACAGATCTTCCACACTCATGTGTATATTATACAGGATTGTGCAATATACAACATAAGGGTGAGACATTGTTTCACAAGTAACACAAGATTACCTGAATGTATGCACTTGAGTGATTTAGTATTCTATGATTGAGTGTGCAAATACATTTTAATGAACAACTTCATGGTGTATAAGTTATAACGAGGTTGTTACCTGAAATTATTATTTAGTAAGTATGAAAACTTCCACTATTCATGAGTAGTGCTGGGCAGGATGATGAAAATAATATGGGGGTAAATATTTTGTGATGTTACTTAGATAACACCCCTACTCCTTTGAAGTTAAGAAAATTGGCAATTTGTTTAACGCATTTATGTGTAGAAAATGGTGCAGTCCTTCTATGTGACCTTGTGTGGAGGTATACCAATCAACTAATTTTTGGAGAGTTGATTTAGGAAGAGAATATGTGTCATTGCTAAATATGTTTGAGTGGTAGAAAAAATATACGTGTTTTTTTAATTTTTAAATTATGTAAGCAAGTAAGTTACGCATGGCGTGGGTTAAGTTATTTTTTAATCACTTTAATTGACGTAAGTGCCTTTAATTTGTGAATATCATGTATATTAAAAAAAGATATTCTTAAGTTATGTCTCATTTCCTTGCCAAAGTTTTTGAAGATATGAGGTGTGAATTAAGAAAGGCCTTTCGTGTAATTTACAATTATCATAAGTTATGCCATCTTTGTAAAGTGCAGGTCGGATACAGCAAGCAGGTTCATCCCGGTCAGAAATGTTACCTTCTGTCATAGCCTCTGAAATGGATGTTGAAATCCTCTATTTGGGCTAAGCAGCAGGTTGTATCTAGCAAAGTCCCTTCAAAGTCGGATAGGCGTTAAGTGAGGTCTTACTATTCTTTTGGTGCTTTTGCCCAGTCAAGATTTCTACCTTTGGAGTTAGTTTCTTTTTTGGAGCTCAGATTTTTCCAGTGGGGCAAAGCAGCAGGCCATATCCAGGAAGGTCACACCAAAATTTGATAGGCTTGCCAAAGTTGGAAAATCTCTGAGCAGGACCAAACTGATTTTCTTGCTGAGCAAGGTCACGCTTTGGTGGATTGACTTGGGTGGGTGGTCCCGGTCCTACGGCGGTCTGGAAGTCCAAGTTGTTTTCAACATTTTGGAATAAACCTTTCCGGACACCACTAAGGTTTCAGGACCTCAGGGACATCACTTAGAGGTAAGGACTCACTCCAACGGAGGTCACCAGCACAGTTCACTCCTCTTTTAATTGCAACTGGTCACACGTCAAGTCCTCTTGCATCTATCTTTTGATGTCCCTGTGGCCACACAAAAGCTTATCCAACTTACCTTGAAGTCTACTTCTTTGTCCTGGGTACAAGATGCACCAGGTTCAACATTTCAGGTATCCTTACAGATTTCATACTACAGGTTCAGTTCTTTTATGTTCTTCCTTAGGTCCAGAAAGTGTTCTGTTCAGCTGTGGGTGAGATGCCAACTTTATCAGTTTCACTTGCCAGGGGGTGGAGGTGACTCCTAGATCCTGCCTAACCAAGAAGGAAGAAGTTCCCGAGGGAAACCATTTCCACTTTTCCAGCATATTTTGTTTACCTTCTTGTACACTATACAGTGCACTATTCTAAGGAAAATCCAAGATGGCACAAGCTTTCTGCACTAGAATGGACCCTATGGGCCAGCTAGGGGTTTGTTTAGGGAAATGAGTAGTCCACTCTTTCTCAACTGAACCAAGATGGCTCTGGGACTAGCTCCCCCTAGGTTAGTGCTCCACTGGCTACAGACAGCCTAAAGAACAAAACCCTTCCCTTACTCATGTCTCCCCTTAGATTTAACTGTGCTCTTCCTGGGCTGACAGGTATGACATACCTCACAATCAGCCCATCCTTCCCAATAGGTCTAAACTATTGTCCTGTTCTAGGAGCAATTTTCACACCACATTAAGGTCAAGCCCTGGCAGGGTCAGCTGCTGGTAGAATAATGCAAATTAGCATCCATTAGCCTCAGGCAAGGAAAAGGCACATTTCTAAAAGTTACTTTCCTAAATATTAATTAAAAAAATAACTTCACCACGAAATAGAATTTTTAATAAATATTAAAAATAGTGTTTGAACCATTTCTAAAGCTTGTCACAAACCCGAGGTAGCAAATAAATAGATTAATCTGAATTCTAGTTTTAATTATAGGACAGCCAGAACCTTCCACAGTAAAAATAGCTTTTGAGGGTTTGTCACTGCAAGGATACAGCAACATTACATTTCTACATATCCCACTTTTATATGCAACAGACCCTATAAGGTATACTTACGGCTGACCTTTGAATATTTAAAAAGATGGGTTTTCGCCTGGCAAAAGGGTTCTTTTGACAGGTTGGACTGCAGGTTTAAAATGGAGCAGTCAGGCTACATTAGTAGGCCTGAAGCCATGTTTTCCTTGTCACCCTAGGGGAATGCACAAAAAGGGCTGCAGTCCGTAGGTGGCCTTTAACTTTTCATGCCATTGGTGTAGTTTCTTCACCATGCACCACGGCTTTACAGGAGGGTTAAATGTCTTTACATTTTTTCAGGGGTCAGAGCACATACACCGAGCATGGGATGGCAACACCCTAGTGTGCAGAATCTAAAACTAGCAAACAATGGGAATGACCATGCAAAAAGGGGCATTTTATCAGAATAATAAAATAATTAAAGTTTAAAATACTAACCATAACACAATATGCTATCTGGCTAATGGATAGTGCATTTAAATACTATCCACCGCTCATCACCAGATATACACTATCCAAGGTCAGCACCAGGTCACTAATATACCACTAGTTGATGCACTGTTGGCCAAAAAACAAAGCACCAATATCAGGAATTACTAATAATTGTAAAAGAAAAACATTATATTTACTATGCAAAAAAACTAGTATGGAAGTATAGACTACTTTACCAATATCAATTTGCCTTCAAAATAATAAAACACATTGCCCTAGCATAGGTGTCACCAACTGAGGCTACAAAACATTACGACTTACTACTTGAATCACTCTTTTTCCAAGCAAATGAAGAAAAACTAACACCCTTCTTAGATTATTTTTTAAGACAATTGGGTTGGACACATACATTGTGCAAGGCACAGCTGCCATATAACTTACCATGGTGGATAAGGTGACCACCTGGCAAGAAGGCAAATTCTGGGCAGGGTTGTAAAACGTCAGGACAAAGGGTCAAACTTAAGGACATAAATTCAGGACAATACTTCAAATTTATGGACACATCCAAGGAGAGGCCATAGCCCACTACTTTATCAGTGCATTTATTTATTCTTTTAAATTGCACTATATATTCACTGTGCTCTGTATGTGATTGCATCTAGGTATGTTATATTCAGGTGCCGCATTATGTCCTATTTCAATAGTAAATTGATGCCTATAAGCATGGTTTCAAGGACATCACCCATACCCAAATCTACCCAATCTTACTTGGAGGAAAGCAACAGCAAATTTTTGATTTGTTGGGAAACATTAAGGTAAGCAACAGTTTACCTTCTGCTAGTTTAGACAAGTTGATCAAAAACAGTTGGCTTATTTCACCCTCCACTAGACGTCAAACCTAAAACAATTAGTGAGGCAGACAGATGGCGTGGGTCACATTTGCATACCTAATGTCAGGATATGAGGTACCCACAACTTGCCTGTAGTCTCACAGCACCAAGAAGGCCCAACAGCTGCACTAGAGTGTGCCTCAGGGACTCTAGTTTTATCACAGAGCTGGGAGCCTGGACCACCAGACTAAGAGAATTAAAGAGCAGGATGGAGTTGAGATTAGATGGAGATCTGCAACAACTGATTCAAAGGATTGTTGCTATAAAACAGACAAAAACAAATAAGAAGAACCAGGTGAGACAATTGCTAAAATCAGACAAGATGGGCTCAACATGAGTATCGGAAAGTATTGTGTACCTGGAAAATAGTCTCAGCAGAGAGCCAGAAACAGAAGAGGCACTGTCAAGTGGTTGAACAAGCAGCACCCACCCATCAAGGCAAACTCTGCTGGTTCAATGATCCGCTGATTGTGCTGGTGGAGGGCGGCCAGCACCCACGCCCCTTGGAATGTTGGGCCCTGGGCAATTGCCCACTGTGTCCATATCTTACAATGGCTCTGCAGTCAAACCCAGGCTGAACCTGTGGTCTGGCTCATCTCTAAGTGCCAAAGAACATGCAGAATCTTCGAAACAATTGGGATGTAAATTACACAACAAACAAAATGTAGGAATATGATAAAGAAAATGTAGAAAGTGTTCATTTAAAATGTGGAAGGATTTCAATTTAGATCACAACATTGTATTGACTTTAATTTGAAGTAAAAGCTTCTAAACATGGACTTTAAAACATTTATCCATCCTCCCTCCTTACAACAATACCACAAGTGAGCAAAGCAAACCAATTGTCTGGTGTCCCTTACATCATGGGTAATGTTATTGGTAATGGATGGTGGAACATTACAGGCTATTAAAGCATATACAAGTGAGGTTTTTGTACAGGACCCATCTTGTACTAATTACTTGGAAATGCTCCAAATGCCACTATCAGGTAAACTAGGTGAATGAGGTAAATAGATTTGACCTAGATCCCACAATTGAGTCATGCAGGGAAGCCGGGATTTGAATCCAGGTTTCCTGGTCACACATAGTGCATTTAAGCCTCTAACTAAATGAATTTATTTTTCTCAATCCCCTTTAACACCTGAGGACAGTGGTTTTATATAATTCTGTACCACTAATAGTTCACTGTGTTAAATACAGAACATAGGCTAATCTGACACAATATCTAAAATAAATGGTGCATAGTGAATGTAAGGAAAGGCAGGACACCATGTGCTAATATCACTGGCTTTCTCAGACTTTGCATATCGATTCAACACAGTGGTCAAAGTGCATTAAAAAAAGTACGGACACTGTAATCCTGAGTGCAGTAGGGGCAGGGGCAGTGTGCATGGAGGTGAAATCAAACGCATGGCTAAAAAGAACAAAACTATTTTGTTGATCTTTCGCCATCAGGTAACTGCATTTAAAATAACACACACCTTAAAAGAAAAATGAATGCAAATTAAACTAATCAGTGGGAAGTGAACTACTTTATTTTACGAAACCTCTGTTGGTTAATGCGATCACTGCAGATGTCTGTGTGTGCAACCAGAGGCAGATATTATTGAATCCTTTTGGTGCAGCATGGAATAGTGTATTTTTAGTGCTAGGAGAACCTTGCCTGTCACAGAAATCACTGTGAACATGTAGGCCATTATTTTAAACTTGCATTACACACAGTACAAGATAGGTTGCCACAAAATGGGCAAATAAATTTAGGTTAAAGATCAAAAACTGCTTCCTAAGTATACATTTTAGCAGTATGCATATTGTGCCTAGTGCCAAAACGTTTTGTAACTTAACATAAAGAGCCTGCACTCTACAGCTTACCTTGGAAAACCCTTATGTAATGTTAAGCTACCAAACTCCTACTCTTTCTAAAAAACCAAGGTCTACAGTAGGTAGAAATAATTGCTGAAACACCATTGTACACCGGAGAGTGTCGTACAGTGTATTACATTTTAAACATTTATTTTTGCTCACCTAGGCGTATTGAGACTTTTTTATTTTCACGTTTCGAAACTGCAATAGGCTCTTTAAGTTAGAATACCCCTCGATCCTCTGCATAACACCGCAGCCACTTGGCCAACACATAGCATTGGCACTAATAAGATTAAATGAGTTACATAAAATCACTCATCCAATCTCTGGGTGAAACCCGGACTCTGAATACCGATAAGGAATATTAGTGAAGCATACAGTATTGGCCATTTGGTTGGTATAGTAACTTGATGTGGCCTATTCCTAAGGTAAATTTACACATGTAAATTTACTCATTGTAAATTTAGTCTTACACCTGGGAGCAACTTTACTACTTTTTGCTATTTATCTGATCTGCGTGTGAAGTTGCTCTTAGATGTAGACTTACATGTCTCCATCCTGTTAGTTCAGGGGGATCAGTCTCCTGCAATGCAATTTACAAATATAAAGTTACTACTAGTAACTTTACATCCATATTTTACATTTTGTACACTTGATGGAGACCTCTGCCACCGGGAAAGAAGCTTCCACATGAGAAGGGAGGCCTCCTCACGCAGAAGGGAGAACTCCATATGGTAGGGAATAGGATAATAACTTACACCTCATCCAGATCACACACGTGACACCTTTTCACTTCCAACTACATTAATACTGCTTACACAATAAGTTATGTTTATTTTCCTGTTCCTGTTTGTGATCCTGCAGCCACTAGGAAACGCATTCTGCCTAAAGAATGTAGGCACCACTTTCAAATCTGAAGACAAAGAGAAATTGTACTGAGGAGGAGACAACCCTTGAAATTAAATTTGTGGTCAAAAACTACAAAAAAATGACATTAGCTGCCTCTGTTCACCCTCCTCAGAGGGGCACAGACAGCAGTCTTGTGTCCGGAGGTCATTGACTCAGTTAATGCACGGAAGTAGAAGGTGCACACCAATGGGGACTAAAAGGAAAAATGGCAAGATGAGAGGAGGGGCGTGAAGGAGAAGTTCTCCAGCTTTCATCTGGTTAAAGCTGCTCCCTGACTGGCAGCGGAATCCTGTCACCATCACACCCCACTCAAGTAGGCTGTCCTCTCCACAAAAGACACACAATTGATGGACGGAATGCAGAACAAATCAAAACATTCACCCCCAGTCAAGAGATCTGGGTTAAATCCATCATTCTTTTGCTCACCATGCCACCCCAGTTTAGACCTGGCCATATGCAAATCAGTCTTGACCCTGTGCCTCATGGGAACAGTCCAGCCCGAACTGCCAAGCCAGGTCCTCCCTGGACCGGAAACAAGCATCCTAGGACCGGTTTTGGGGTTTCACCTCTCATCAGCCAGGATAGCTTGATTCCAGTGGCACAGTGAGCCCAGGACCCACGTCTGGGCATACCTGGCGCACTTAGGGCGAGAAAGCAAAAGACACACAATTGATGGACAGAATGCAGAGCAAATCAAAACATTCACCCCCAGTCAAGAGATCTGGGTTAAACCATTATTCTTTTGCTCACCATGCCACCCCAGTTTAGACCTGGCCATATGCAAATCAGTCTTGACCCTGTGCCTCATGGGAACAGTCCAGCCCGAACTGCCAAGCCAGGTCCTCCCTGGACCGGAAACAAGCATCCTAGGACCGGTTTCGGGGTTTCACCCCTCATCAGCCAGGATAGCTTGATTCCAGTGGCACAGTGAGCCCAGGACCCACGTCTGGGCATACCTGGCGCACTTAGGGCGAGAAAGCAAAAGACACAATTGATGGACGGAATGCAGAACAAATCAAAACATTCACCCCCAGTCAAGAGATCTGGGTTAAATCCATCATTCTTTTGCTCACCATGCCACCCCAGTTTAGACCTGGTCATATGCAAATCAGTCTTGACCCTGTGCCTCATGGGAACAGTTCAGCCCGAATTGCCAAGCCAGGTCCTCCCTGGACCGGAAACAAGCATCCTAGGACCGGTTTCGGGGTTTCACCCCTCATCAGCCAGGATAGCTTGATTCCAGTGGCACAGTGAGCCCAGGACCCACGTCTGGGCATACCTGGCGCACTTAGGGCGAGGAAGCAAAAGACACACAATTGATGGACGGAATGCAGAACAAATCAAAACATTCACCCCCAGTCAAGAGATCTGGGTTAAATCCATCATTCTTTTGCTCACCATGCCACCCTCAACTGCTATATGGAATGCCTTTTGCAGACAATCCTAATGTGCTGCTAAACAGGATTTTAACCCCTTTTCTGTCACTACAATCTGCCCTACATTTATTGACTTAACTCTGTCTTTCCCCATACCTACATTGTTTGCACACATTATATATACTCCTCTAACATAGTCCCTTACATACACCCTATAAAAACATGATGTTTATATTAATTTACTTTCAATTTTTCTTCATTTCGCACAGTCACTCTTCAGAGTAAATTAGTTACTTCAACTGGGGCAGGAGTAATTACCAGTGCAGCACGCCAACACACATGGAATGTCTCTCAATGGAAGCCAACTACACAAACAGGTGCGTCCTTATGCAAACAGTCTGATTACCATACTATAACAGATTTCTCTAACTTTGGTTCGTAAACCCTATCCCTATTTTAAATGTTCTTAATGATTAATAACAGTACTCAAATTTGACTTTCAGATTTATAGTCTTAAACAAAATATACTCATACTCTTTCTTTTCTCACTTTTAAGGCCCTATGTTGTTGTCCCAGTCACCACCTACCACAACATCTACTTCTGCTCATAGCACTGCACCAAGTCACAGACTTGCACCACAGAGCACACGAATGGTAGACACTGGGAGATATAGGGGCCGATTCCGATCTCGGTCGGAGGCGCACCCAATACCATTCGGTCGGGAAAAAAGCCATGCGAAAGCCAGTTTCCCGACCGATCCGTACAGCACACCGAACGAGCAAGTACGATGCGCACAACAGCAAAAATTCCGGCCGAGCCGTACTCACCCAAACCAGGTCCTGTTCTCCGACCGAGGCGAATCCGGAAACGCCGAATCGAGTCGCACGGAAGGGAAAATGCAGCCCCGTCCGGCCGGACAAGTACGATGCGCTTCCCGTACGCGCCGAACCCGTCGCTACGCACGGCACGTCAAAGCATCCGGGAGAGGCGCACATAAGCTCCGAATCGCGCCACAACACGATCCACGGCTACGAGACGAACACGGCACCGACGAGGACGATGCGGAGCGACGAGGACGAAGCGAAGCGACGAGGACGACGCGAAGCAACGAGAAGGACGAACGACACGAACCAACCATGAATCCCTTCGTCCCGATCATACCAATATTCTACATCTACTACCGGAACAGGCACGGACGCGTACGGCGCAGAAGGTAAGTCAGACACCAACCACAAAACACATACAACACGTACACGACACATCACACACATACACTGGGAATCTGAATATACTTACACCAGCAACAGCAGCACCATAGGGGCGGGATGCCCATCACCAATGCCACATATGCACACAGGGGCCTGAATGCGCGCCACCACCCCAACCCAGGGGGGCTGGATGCCTACCACTACTACCACCCTTAGCCAGGGGGCAGGATGCCTACCACTACTACCACCCTTAGCCAGGGGCAGGATGCCTACCACTACTACCACCCTTAGCCAGGGGGCAGGATGCCCACCACTACTACCACCCTTAGCCAGGGGGCAGGATGCCCACCACTACTACAACCCTCACCCAGGGGGGCAGGATGCCTACCACTACTACCACCCTTAGCCAGGGGGCAGGATGCCCACCACTACTACCACCCTTAGCCAGGGGGCAGGATGCCCACCACTACTACCACCCTCACCCAGGGGGGCAGGATGCCTACCACTACTACCACCCTTAGCCAGGGGGCAGGATGCCCACCACTACTACCACCCTCACCCAGGGGGGCAGGATGCCTACCACTACTACCACCCTTAGCCAGGGGGGCAGGATGCCTACCACTACTACCACCCTTAGCCAGGGGGCAGGATGCCTACCACTACTACCACCCTTAGCCAGGGGGCAGGATGCCTACCACTACTACCACCCTTAGCCAGGGGGCAGGATGCCTACCACTACTATCACCCTTAGCCAGGGGGCAGGATGCCTACCACTACTACCACCCTTAGCCAGGGGGCAGGATGCCCACCACTACTACCACCCTTAGCCAGGGGGCAGGATCCCCACCACTACTACCACCCTCACCCAGGGGGCAGGATGCCTACCACTACTACCACCCTTAGCCAGGGGGCAGGATGCCCACCACTACTACCACCCTCACCCAGGGGGGCAGGATGCCTACCACTACTACCACCCTTAGCCAGGGGGCAGGATGCCTACCACTACTACCACCCTTAGCCAGGGGGCAGGATGCCTACCACTACTACCACCCTTAGCCAGGGGGCAGGATGCCTACCACTACTACCACCCTTAGCCAGGGGGCAGGATGCCTACCACTACTACCACCCTTAGCCAGGGGGCAGGATGCCCACCACTACTACCACCCTCACCCACGGGGGCAGGATGCCTACCACTACTACCACCCTTAGCCAGGGGGCAGGATGCCCACCACTACTACCACCCTTAGCCAGGGGGCAGGATGCCCACCACTACTACCACCCTCACCCAGGGGGGCAGGATGCCTACCTCTACTACCACCCTTAGCCAGGGGGCAGGATGCCCACCACTACTACCACCCTTAGCCAGGGGGCAGGATGCCCACCACTACTACCACCCTCACCCAGGGGGGCAGGATGCCTACCACTACTACCACCCTTAGCCAGGGGGCAGGATGCCCACCACTACTACCATCCTCTCCCAGGGGGCAGGATGCCTACCACTACTACCACCCTCACCCAGGGGGGCAGGATGCCTACCACTACTACCACCCTTAGCCAGGGGGCAGGATGCCTACCACTACTACCACCCTGAGCCAGGGGGCAGGATGCCTACCACTACTACCACCCTTAGCCAGGGGGCAGGATGCCTACCACTACTACCACCCTTAGCCAGGGGGCAGGATGCCTACCACTACTACCACCCTTAGCCAGGGGGCAGGATGCCTACCACTACTACCACCCTTAGCCAGGGGGCAGGATGCCTACCACTACTACCACCCTTAGCCAGGGGGCAGGATGCCTACCACTACTACCACCCTTAGCCAGGGGGGCAGGATGCCCACCACTACTACCACCCTTAGCCAGGGGGCAGGATGCCCACCACTACTACCACCCTCACCCAGGGGGGCAGGATGCCTACCACTACTACCACCCTTAGCCAGGGGGCAGGATGCCCACCACTACTACCACCCTCACCCAGGGGGCAGGATGCCTACCACTACTACCACCCTTAGCCAGGGGGCAGGATGCCTACCACTACTACCACCCTTAGCCAGGGGGGCAGGATGCCTACCACTACTACCACCCTTAGCCAGGGGGCAGGATGCCTACCACTACTACCACCCTTAGCCAGGGGGCAGGATGCCCACCACTACTACCACCCTCACCCACGGGGGCAGGATGCCTACCACTACTACCACCCTTAGCCAGGGGGCAGGATGCCCACCACTACTACCACCCTTAGCCAGGGGGCAGGATGCCCACCACTACTACCACCCTCACCCAGGGGGGCAGGATGCCTACCACTACTACCACCCTTAGCCAGGGGGGCAGGATGCCTACCACTACTACCACCCTTAGCCAGGGGGGGGCAGGATGCCTACCACTACTACCACCCTTAGCCAGGGGGGGCAGGATGCCTACCACTACTAACACCCCCACTCATAGGATGGACAATGCATGACACAACCAGCACACCACAACCTAGGGAATGCAAGATAAAGACATCCCCCCACCACCATGACAAGCGTGTGTAGGCTGTGTCAAATGCCTACAACACCGAACATGACTTTGAACATACAATGTGACCCCCTAGCACATGTGCCACACATATATGTGTGTGGCACCCACAATGCAAGCAGCCCATGACCATTGTGGCAATGGGGCCTAAACCCCCATCATCACAGTGACCAAAAGGTAAGTGTGGGGTCCATAGCTGAAGCACATTTTGACCATTGTGGCAATGGGGTCTAAACCCCCATCATCACAGTGACCAAAAGGCAAGTGTGGGGTCCATAGCTGAAGCACATTTTGACCATTGTGGCAATGGGGTCTAAACCCCCATCATCACAGTGACCAAAAGGCAAGTGTGGGGTCCATAGCTGAAGCACATTTTGACCATTGTGGCAATGGGGTCTAAACCCCCATCATCACAGTGACCAAAAGGTAATTGTTGACAAAGAAAGAGCTGCAACTGCCAAACTGCATGGATCATTCCTGGTCACAGAACCAAAAACTCATCTGTGGGAAAGTAGTGTATGTGTCCCATTGCAACAGAAATTGGGGGAGCCAAATACTGCAGTGCAAATGAAACATTCCTTTGGCCATGTGCAGACAAACAACACCCATGGGGGCTGAGACCGTCAACAGTCATCAATGACACAATGACAGAAGTGACCATCAGAATGCAGAACCACATATTTGCACCAATGGGCACACAAATGCAGATACCCTGTGGAGACAGCAGATGTGAGGTGAACAGATACCATACCATGGCAGCAATGGGACACACAAACCATGATCACTGTGCTGACCGATGACCTAGGAGTCCCAGGGACAGCAGGGGAAACACACCAAACAACATACAGCCAATGGCACACCCAAGATATGCCAATGCAGTGGTGCAGATGCACAAACACAAACAGGCAGACCAACACTGTCATCATACACAGCAGGTGAGGGGTGGGGGTGCCAGTGTCCCCAGGCAACAACACAACACATGAGGAGAGCTGAATACCAATCATACAGATGTGCATACACTGCCACACTAAGGTAACTCATGGATCCAAATCCCCTATGTGGGCAAGCAGGCATTGACAGGTGAGAGGGAGCACAAAACACACATGTCACACAGGCACGTAGGAACAACAACTGACACAGCAAGTCACAGACACACCACAGCACCACCCCCAGGGCCCCCACAATGTGGTGACCCTGGGCTGAATAAAAATCCCACTGTGATGACAAAGCTAAATGTCGTTCACACTGTGAACCACAGTCAGGTGTCCTGAGCAACAAACTACCATCACACCTACACAAGCACAAATCAATCAGCATGGCCAGTAAGCCAAGGCCAACATGGAGGCAGGGGACTAGCCGGGCAACAACTCTCATCTGCACACACTCAAGACCACACCCCTCGACCTCCAACAATGTGCAGCAGTGAAGTACACATGCACTGGTGACATTGCACATGCACCCATGACTATTCCAGGGTGGTGGGTGGGAACCAAGGTGTAGAAACACATCACACATGGACACTCAACAAGACTCCTGAATGTCTGACACACTGCACACTACGCTGTACATGGACATGACGGCAATACCACACCGACCAATGGGATCCCAGCCACAGTCACACACCAATGAAGAAGCCAAGGTCACCCACAAAGAACACACATAGACAACAACCAACATTGCAGCCCGGACCCTAAGGAGTGCCAGCAGTCACACACACAACGTGTCACAATCACTGAAAGATAACACAAACTGGAAATCACATGACAGGGGCAAACAACAAGTGCCAAAGGGAAACCTGACTGTGACCCATCTGCGTCTGCACACAAACTCTGCCCTGACAGCAAACACACCTATGGGTGACACCCTGATGACCAGTAATGTGCCATGCACCCACATCACAGAGAACACAGGGAGAAGACTTTGGGGGAACATAGCTCAAGTCAGCAAGCATCACAAACAGGTACAACACTAGGGATCACAGCATGCGCAGATGAATGGAAGTGAACACACAGACATGCACATACAACACACACCTTGGGCGCAGGCAATGTCACACGTGTACACACTGCCATGAGGGGACTCCACTCCTGTGTGAGGAAAGCTGTGCCATATGTTGCCTCAGTAGGGCCCCATCATGTCAGCTGAGCACTTGGTCACACAATCAACAATTAGCACCAAATGAGGGCTCCCATCACATCAGCCTGGTCATGGATGTGCCAACGGAATCATCAGCACAGATCCAACACACTTGTATAGCAATGTTGCACTGACTACACGGATGAGTCCCTCCCCATTGATGCCCAAACCTGCATGTCCACTGGAGATGGCAACACGGTCAGGGAAGTAGACAAATGCAACGATGGCAGGCACAACAGATGTGCAGGGGTGGAAGCCACAGATATGAAATTGCCAATGTAAGTAGGAAACCCATTGCCAAATACTGAACACATGACACCCTCAGATGCTGCTATTGATGACATGGATACACCACATGATAGGACACATTCCCCCTGGACCACATGGGTTCCTGCACAGTAACACTTCATAATCATGAGACCAGATATCACCATCACTGCAGCAAGGGCATGGTTAGCTGCACCAACAACATGTACATCTGAAGCATGAGCACTAGAGAAAAGAAAGTTGCTTTATTCAGCATATGTGTTGTTTGATAACGACGTCCAGAAGAAATTAGAGCAAAGGCCAATGGCCAGTCCATTGTCAAAGTTCAAACAGGGTGACACTGGCAGATGTCACCCTACGCATGCCTGCACAATACCAGGGACAATCCACTAGGAGGGGCAACCGGGGGGCAGGCCAGGCACCGCAGGGACAGGATCAGGGCTCACCAGGGGGAGTCAGGGAAGGGGTGGTGGGTGCTGGAGAGCCACTGACAACTGCAGTGGAGGTGTCTGACATGGTGTGTGCCGGCACAACTGGGGGGCATGACTCAGATGTCGTGGGTGCCGGCACAACTGCAGTGGACCCTGCAGATGGGGTGGACAGGTCCGCCACTGCAGTGCCCAAGTCAGACAGGGCGGTAGTGGACTCCACTGCAGTGCCTACCTCCAGGGGAGGAGAATGGGGAACAGGCAAGGTGGGTTGGACAGAGGGGGAGGACACCCTCACCACATCAGTGGCACAGACAAGCGCAGCGGGGGTGTGGTGCTGGGAGAGCAAGTGGCAGGGGGAGAAGGCCGGATCCTCTTGGGGATGGTATATCTGTGGGTGGGGGAACCTGGGGCAGGGTGTGGTGGGGGCACCTGTGCAGTGGGGGCCTGAGGGATGGAGGACGGAGACCTTGTGCCTGAGCTGCAGGGCGGTGGCGGGGTCTTGCTCTTACCACTCCGGGGGGACTTGCGGGTGGGGGCCTCAGTCCGTCTGCGCCTGGGGGAGGGTGTCCGGGGGCGAGGGGCACTCTGCTCCGTGTGGGTGGGCTTCCTCTTCCCCCGGTATGCTGGAGCAGCTTCATCGGTGGGGAAGAGGCCGAGGTCACAGAGGAAGAGCTGCTGTGACTTTGGGGTTGCAGGTGAGGCAAGGGAGGGTGCTTTGGAGGGAGAGGGAACTGAGGACTGCGCAGTGCATGTGGATGCGTGTGTGTGTTCCAGGGCCCCATCCCCTGTGAGTCTGGCTTCAGTCCCCTGAATGTGCGTGCGTGTGCGTTTTGTCATTGGCGTGTGTGTCAGTGTGCTGGATGTGTGTGTGCTGGTGTGTGCCTGTGCCGGTGTGTGTGTGCCTGGGATGGGTAAGGTGCTGGGGAGTGTGGATGGAGCAGAGGCAGGAGGGGTGAGGGACCGTTTGAGGAGGGACACTGCTGCCGTCAGGGAGGAGTCCATGGACCTATTGCCCCTCTGTAGGTCAGACATGCCCGATGAGATGCCCTCCATGAACGACACCAGCTGAGTCAACAGCGCGGTGTGCGCATGGAGGACACTCAGCATGGCTGTCTGCCCTACATGGAGCTGGCGAAGGAGGTACACAGACTCCTCACTCAGGGCAGCAGGGGACACAGGGGCAGGGGTGCGGTGCCTGGCCCAAAGGAGACACGCTCCCGGACATGGGAGCCTCCACGGACCTGGGGAATGGGAGCCGATGGGAGGGCGGTGGTGGTGCTGGTGGTGGCGGGGACAGCAACACTAGCTGGGGTGTGGTGGCTGCTGACACCCGCCTCCACAAGGGAGTCATCCTCCGAGTTGCTCTGGTCCTCAGCTGAGGTGGATGCTGCTGAGGACTCCTCGGTGTGGCTCCCCTCGCCCTCCGTGCCACTGGGTCCCTCCGACCACTCCTCAGCTGCTGACCCAGTCTGGCTCTCCGGCTCCTCCTGGTCCGTGGAGCTGTCCCCTTCCGTGGCCGTGGATGTATCTGCAAACAATGGGGAAACAGACAGACATCAGTCACCTGCACATAACGCACACACCACTGTGAGCACAGCACATCACAGAGCAAGCCCTGGCATCATTAGTTGTACATTGCTAAAAGTGCACTAATTGAACAGGAGAAGTCAATTGTCAGTCTGATGCCAAGCATGGCACTAACATCCCACATGGCCTTGCACCCATCTGTCTGGTGTCTGTTGGATTGCAACACCCCAGTGTTGACACATGCACCAAGTACACAGTAGTTGGACAGTGCAGAGGACACGGTGTGGACACATCACAGCTCTTGCCACTGAGTCAGTACAGGTTTCCGGATGTAAGGGATGCCCAGAGTCAAATAGGAAATGCATGTGATGCATACCAGCGACAGACACCATGATGCACCCATGTCCTGATAGCCAGCGCCACTATGGTGTGCATGTAGCACATGTCACTCCCCTGCAGGCTCACCAATCAGTAGACACATGCCATGGCGGAGGCATGACTGCAAAGTCATACATCACTGGCTCAGTGATGTATGACTTTGCAGCCAGACAACAACACTCTGCACTGTGTCACAATAGTAGGTCATGGGGAATGCAAGTCCTGGAGCTGCACAAGTGCACATGTACATCCCCCCACAACACATCCTCTTAACCCTCATCTGTCCAGGTCATACCTATTGGACATATGGGAGACCTGTGACACTACCCTCTGAACCTGAGCCCCTCACACTCTGCTGTGCATGGGGAACAGCTGCCTGAACTTCACATTTACATGCCCCAGTCTGCATGGGCAGCTGATCAGACACCTATGTGTCACACAAGTATCGTCTCCTATGGTCACATCTCCAGTGGCATGCTGAGCCCCTACCAAGAAACTCCACAGCAGTCCTGGCGACTAATCCACAGCACACTGACACAGAGGCAGACACCTGAGGGGTCAAATCACTGTGCACAATGTGTCCGCTGATACACGGGAGTGGGAGTACAGAGTGTATTGTATGGCCTGGAGTAGGCATGACTGTCCAGCCCCACATGAATGAGGGATGAGCCCTGGACTGTAGGCAGCTGGCTAAGTATGTGTGACACACGTCATATACATACTCCTGGGGCCCAAACATTGTTCCCACCCGCAGCATGGGTGTGTGCCAGGTACCCCAGCCACATGTGGTGGATCAGCTCAGCAATTGGACCACAGATCAAAGTAACACGCTGAATACATGTCAGAATACAGGCATTGTGTAAGCAATGGACCCACCCATGATGCCCACCACAGAGTCAGGGAAACAGATGCTGTCTCCCACCTTGAGTCAAGCAAACTGCAAGGACACAGTCCTAAGTGACAGAATTCCCTGCATGTAAGGGCCACACCTGGGTATCAGATGAGGAGTGGGCAGTGCACAATAGAGGGACATGGCTCCTGGACAACATGACTGCTGTACTGTGGCAGTTTAACCAGGCCCGAGGAGGGCACATAGCATGTTAGACAGAGTACACAGTGCAGTCTTTGACTCACCCCTCCTTGCTGCTCTCTGGCCTTCAGCTGCCCATCCAGGTCTGGAAAGACCACCGCCAGGATCCTGAGCATGTGGGGGGTCAGGGTCCGTGTTCCGCCCCTCCTGCGAGGAGGCGACAGCTTCAGCTGGACCCGTGCAATCCTCCGGGTCCAGCCCCGAAGGTCCTGCCACCTCTTTTGGCAGTTGCGGATCCGGCGCTTGTAGACCCCCACGGACCGGACAGCCCGGACGATGTCCTTCCATATCTCATGCTTCCGATGGGCAGAAGCCTGTCAGGATGACAAAGTGATAAGGCCATTACTACACATGCAACATATCCGTGCATGACACAGTTGCATATACATGTCGCAATCACAGGGGCACATGGTGTACCCAGGCAGTGCACGGCTGCCCATGGACAGTTTTCCAGAAGTCACTACATGGTATCATTGCATGGGGAGTAAAACCCTGTTCAGAAGCACTGTCACTGCACCATACCTGTCCAGTGCAAGTCACTACACACTATGGGGGGTGACAACTACTCAGTGAGCCTGCTAGCCAGTGGTGTGCTGACTCTCAGCCTTGCTAGTCAGACAAAATGCACATTCAGAAAGGCAGTGCACAGAACACTCACCTGCTCCCCTGGTGTCCCATACAGCTTGCTGTACTGTGGAAGTAGGCTGTCCAGCAGGGCCTGGTTCTCCTCAAGGCTGAAGGCTGGGGCTCTCTCCACAGTACGTGCCATTGCAGGGTCCAGAGGGGCAGAGACAGCAGCAGTGCAGTGGCAGATGTCGTCCTGGAGCATGTAGTGCAGGCAAGTGGGCTCTCAGGGGAACAGGCAGCAATATATATGTGCTGGAGAGGCAGATACTGTCCCTTGTGTCCAAAGTGATAGGTCCAAGTCGTTTGCATCTTCTGAATCTGGCCAATCCATGGAATAGCAGCACCAAAACACGCCCACAGCATCCTTCAAAACTTCAACTTCATGACATACATGATTTTGCAACATTGTTGTGGGTGACCAACTGATTTTCCAGCAACCGACTCGTTCGAATTTCGAAAACGCGTCCGTTGCCAGGCAAGCCCATTGTCAATGGGTGCGCACCGATCGGTCCATTGAGGTACAACGCGCACAGGGGTACAACGCGTACCCGCACACATTGAAAGCAATGGGCCGGCCGGAGGCACCGATCGGTCCATTGCAGTTCAACGCGCACAGGGGTACAACGCGTACCCGCACACATTGAAAGCAATGGGCCGGCCGGAGGCACCGATCGGTCCATTGCAGTTCAACGCGCACAGGGGTACAACGCGTACCCGCACACATTGAAAGCAATGGGCCGGCCGGAGGCACCGATCGGTCCATTGCAGTTCAACGCGCACAGGGGTACAACGCTGTACCCGCACACATTGAAAGCAATGGGCCGGCCGGAGGCACCGATCGGTCCATTGCTGTTCAACGCGCACAGGGGTACAACGCGTACCCGCACACATTGAAAGCAATGGGCCGGCCGGAGGCACCGATCGGTCCATTGCAGTTCAACGCGCACAGGGGTACAACGCGTACCCGCACACATTGAAAGCAATGGGCCGGCCGGAGGCACCGATCGGTCCATTGCAGTTCAACGCGCACAGGGGTACAACGCGTACCCGCACACATTGAAAGCAATGGGCCGGCCGGAGGCACCGATCGGTCCATTGCTGTTCAACGCGCACAGGGGTACAACGCGTACCCGCACACATTGAAAGCAATGGGCCGGCCGGAGGCACCGATCGGTCCATTGCAGTTCAACGCGCACAGGGGTACAACGCGTACCCGCACACATTGAAAGCAATGGGCCGGCCGGAGGCACCGATCGGTCCATTGCTGTTCAACGCATCACTGTATATGTGACTGGCATAGGTCAGCATGCCTGTCTCAGATGGACATATGCCAGCCACAGATAGCTCCCAGGGAGTGAGGGGCACACCTACATCACGACAGCCTGTCCAAACCTTATCATAAGGCATGTAAGGCTGCATTTCCTATTGTGTGTATGTTGGTGTACATGTTGTCCTGTGGGTGTCACCTGTGGGCAGCCACCCCCAGGCTGTGCACGTGTTCATGGGGACAGGATCCTGGGTGTTACGTGTACGTGACCACTGTGATGTGCAACTGTTCATATCTGTGCATGTGTCATGGTCACATTTCACAGTGGTGTTTGTGTATGTCATGTCACATACCCCGTGAGTCCCATGTGGGACGGTATGTTTGAGCCAGGGTGTCCCAGTGGCACAATAGTGATGGCCCTCCACAGTCTTTGTGCATGTAGTGTTTACAATGTCTCTGATTTCATGTGCACAATGGGAGACAGTCTCCACATCCACGTTGTGTGTGCATGGACTCTG
Source organism: Calotriton arnoldi (assembly GCA_963921515.1). Taxonomy (NCBI): domain Eukaryota; kingdom Metazoa; phylum Chordata; class Amphibia; order Caudata; family Salamandridae; genus Calotriton; species Calotriton arnoldi. The sequence goes on along the minus strand of CAWUFW010021979.1, from coordinate 66,768 downwards.
ATGTTGTGCGTGTGTGTCACAGACGTCCATGGCTCTCCTGCCATGGCAAGTGTGGCCACTACCTGTGGGGGTCATGTTTGTTTTGCTGTGGTGTACACATGATACTCCAGGTGATGCCAGTGTCCATGTGGCATTACAGGGTCCCTGGGAATGTGCCTGTCGTTGAGCTGTGGTGCCTGGGGCACATCTGTCCTCACATGTCACTGGGGGGTGACTTTGACACAGCATCATGATATCCAATGGGCCAACCTGGGACAAATTGATGCCACCTGTAGGACCGTGTTGACAGATGTTGGCCATGTAAGTACCATACATGTCGTTCCGGTACTGCACACTTCATGTAGTTGTGCCTCATGATGATGTATGTTGGGAACTTGAGTGTGTTCAATGCCGCATATGTGGGGTGACTGACGATCTTGCTTACTTCTCCTCTGCACTGCAGGGCTCCTGCTGTCCATCGGCCATTCCCAGACCTGGCAACGATGGTGGAACGGGACAGCATCCGACGGTACCGCTTCACCAGGCAGCTGATTGAGGATTTGGCAGTGCAGTTGTCCCCACATTTGCAGCCTGGCCGGCCGTATCCTACAGCGCTGACCCCCAAGGTGAAGGTGATGGCAGCCCTACACTTCTTTGCCACCGGTACCTTCCAACATACTGTGGCGTCTGCTGGTGGGATGTCACAGACCATGTTCAGCCGTGTGCTCCGCGATTTCTTGGCGGCAATGTTGCTCTTCCTGAACCGGTACATATATTTCCCTAGACTGCGACGACTCACTGACGTGAAGAGTGACTTTTATGCCCTGGGGAGGATGCCGCATGTCATTGGCTCCATTGATGGGACACATGTGGCTTTGGTACCACCACAGGCCCAGGAGCAGGCCTACAGGAACCGCAAGCACTACCACTCGGTCAATGCACTGGTGGTGTGTCTTGCAGACATGACCATCACACACGTGTGTGTCCGTTTCCCTGGTTCAGCACACGATGCCTTTGTGATGAGGAGTAGTCGCATCCCCAGGTTGATGGCACAGATGCAGAACCAGCGTGCCTGGCTTGTCGGTGTGTACTGACTTTGTGCCATTGTGTGTGATCTGATCTGTAGTATTCCGCCCACTTTTCCAAGTCAGCTGATGTGCACTTGTCTGTCCGTAGGTGACTCGGGATACCCCAACATGCCGTGGTTGCTGACACCCCTCAGGAACCCTGTGACACCTGCCCAGATGCGCTACAATGAGGCACATGGTCGGACCAGGAGAGTGATTGAGCGGACCTTTGGTCTCCTGAAGAGCCGCTTCCGCTGCCTGGACAAGACCGGAGGGTCCCTCCCATATGCCCCAGCGAAAGTGTGCAAGATTATCATCGTCTGCTGCATGCTCCACAACCTGGCAGTGCGGAAGGAGTTGCCTCTCATCCAGGATGACGATGACCAACATCCGCCACCTGTGGAGGATCCTGGCCTGGACCACGATGCCAGTGACGATGATGATGATGATGATGGTGATGGTGATGTCCGCACACAGCTCATCACCAACTTCTTTAGCTGAATGTGAGTATCCTGAGGTGTCATGTGAATGATGTGAGTTGGCATGATGTGTGGGTGGTGCTCTGGTGCTGTTGGAGTGTGTCCATGGGCTACTTGACAGGATGTGTGTTGCGATGTGTGGTGACAGGTGGGCTGTACTCCCCAACAGTGTTGACATGCTAACTTGGTTCTGGGTGGGTATCTTGTAACATGTATTGTGCATGAGTTTTGCTGATCTGTCCTGTACTGCATTGCTTTTGACTGTGTGTCATTTCTGTCCTTCACAGGGTACTTTCAGATTCGTTTGGTCAACTGTGTCCACCGACGACGTGATTGCACATCCAGGCTGGTAGCTGTTGTGTCCCTACAGGTGATGTGCGCCACACCCATGGACTTCCTTCCGTCTACAGTTGTTGACTGTGTGCCCGCTACCAGGTGGGGTTACCTTGCATCTGTAGTGGTTACGGCATGTTGCTACTGTGTAATAAACCTGTGCTTCACTTAGTGATGTGCGTTGTCTGTGGTCACACATTTGACTGCCATTTGCTTACTGCACCTGTGGGCTACTTGACTACAACTGGGAATGGGTGTGGTGTCTGTGCATTGCACCGTCTTCCCTGGCAACATCAGTGTAGGCAATGAGTCAGATGGCCTAGGTGTGTATGTGTTGTGTAGCCCTGGTGGTGTGTCTCCCTCATATGTGTCACGTTGCCTGTACTCACATGCCTGTGTTGTCCTTGCTGTTGCAGTTCGCATACACAGTGTAATTTTGCAGTTCATCATCCCCATAACAGCACCCACGTTGGAATCACGACAGAGGCAAGTATGGTGTATTAGTGTGTTTATTGTGATACATCTGTGTTAATAGTGCATAGGATGGATTGTGCTGTACATGAATCTTGCAATCCCAAGTTCCTAGGTGAATTGAAAGTCCAGGTAGACAGGATCCCCAGTATCGGGGCCACAGTTGTCTGACACATTGTTCCAACTTGTACTCCCCATGCAATGTGTGGGAGTAGTGTTGCCATCAACAGGGTGAACAGTCTGTGCACAAAGGCGAAAATCCAGAACAGGTTCAGGCTTCCTGGGAGTTGCGCTTGGCCATCAGCGTCTCACTTTCCCCTCCTCGGACGACCCCTCTTCTTGGGGGGGCCCTCAAGTGCAGGCTGCTGCGGTGCAGGGGACTCTCCGCCAGAGTCCTCCTCCCTCCCTGTGGCAGTTGCAGTTTGTTCGGTACCAGATGTTGTTGGCACACAGGGAGGTGTGGACTGGTTGCTGTTCATCTGGCGGAGGCATTGTAAAATGTCCTTGTGCACCGCCGTCATCTTATGTAGTACATCCCACTTGGACTCCACGCGGGACATGTGGGAGTCCACACGTGACATGTGTGACTCCACGTGGGACATGTGGGAGTCCAAGCGGGCATGATGGGCAGCCTGCTGCTGTTTGATGTCTCTGAGGAGCCCCACTACCTGGCTGAGCTCTCCGGTGCTGGACTGGTACGCATCAGCTATGCGTACCAGTTGTGGGTCTTCATGCACACCAGCAACGTCTGCAAGCAGCGACCTCTGTCTCCCACCCCTCCCACCACCCCTGCTGACATGTGCAGTGTGTGCAGTTGCACGCACAGATAACCCTGGTCCACCTTGGGGGTGGTGGTGGTGGTGGTGTCCATGGCCCCAGGTTGGTCCAGGGTCACTGCGCTGGTGTTGTTCCTTATTCTGTCCATGTCGGCAGGGATGGTATTCGTGGTGACAGTCGTTGGAGGGGTGGGTGCAGGGGGTGCAGCTGGTGGACCTGCTGGTGCTGCAGCTGGTGGTCCTGCTGGTGCAGCAAGTTGACTTGCACCGGATGTGCCAGGTTGTTCATCGTCCGAGGAGGACAGAGGCTGTACGACGCCAGTGAGCTCGGCATCCTCTTGAGCCTGGGACTGGGACTCCTCAGCGTCTGCTGCTGTGTCCCTATCATCACCTGTTTTTGGGAGACACAAACAATGTATTTCATGTTTCTGCAGGCATCAGTGGTTGACACACCTGACAGTTGTGACTGTGCCTCGGGGTGCGGGCCTGTACATTGTATTGTCCTAAGTCGTCACAGTCAGGGGTTGATATTGGTGTGGCACATTGTCCTGCATTATTTGGGCATTTCTATGTATTCTCTGGGGTGTGAACATGGTCTGCATTGATTGTGTTTGGTTGACAGCCGGACCTCCTTCCCACCCACCCAGCCAGTCAGTTATCCCACCATGGAACGTGCTTGCGTTGAAGGGAGTGTAAGTTGTCTCTCAGGATGTCAGTCAGTGGTGTCCTGCTGTTTGTTGGTGCACAGTTGCCAGCAGGGCCTTGTGCTCCCCACAGCAGTTGCCAGTGTCAGCCATCTTGTGAGTCCTTCTCCACTCCCTGTGATGTGAGCATGGTTCAGGGTGGTGTTGATGGGACAGTTGTGGGGGTGAGCAATGTCTGTGACTACGACTCCCATCATGCTATTGCCTCCACCCCCCTTCCCAGCATGCCCATGCTTCCTTCCTTTTGACTCTGCTTCCCTGTGGGGTGGGCTGGCTGTGCTGACAGGATGGCTGGGAGTGTTGTCCTGGCAGTTGTTTGGCTAAGAGTCCCAAGAGTGTCCCTGTGCTTCACACAACATAACCCAGGGTGGTGGTGCTTTGTGGGATCTTGTGTTAGGATGGAGGGCATTGCATTCTACCAGGTGGGTACTGTGGAGTTTGTGTTGGGGGGGGTGAGGGGAGGTGCTGGTGACTATAGTCAGTGCTGCAAGTCCCCCTTCCCACCCAGCCAGCCAGATATCCCACCATGGAACGTGCTTGCATTGCAGGGAGTGGAAGTTGTCTCTCAGGATGTCAGTCAGTGGTGTCCTGCTGTTTGTTGGTGCACAGTTGGCAGCAGGGCCTTGTGCTCCCCACAGCAGTTGCCAGTGTCAGCCATCTTGTGAGTCCTTCTCCACTCCCTGTGATGTGAGCATGGTTCAGGGTGGTGTTGATGGGACAGTTGTGGGGGTGAGCAATGTCTGTGACTACGACTCCCATCATGCTATTGCCTCCACCCCCTTCCCAGCATGCCCATGCTTCCTTCCTTTTGACTCTGCTTCCCTGTGGGGTGGGCTGGCTGTGCTGACAGGATGGCTGGGAGTGTTGTCCTGGCAGTTGTTTGGCTAAGAGTCCCAAGAGTGTCCCTGTGCTTCACACAACATAACCCAGGGTGGTGGTGCTTTGTGGGATCTTGTGTTAGGATGGAGGGCATTGCATTCTACCAGGTGGGTACTGTGGAGTTTGTGTTGGGGGGGGTGAGGGGAGGTGCTGGTGACTATAGTCAGTGCTGCAAGTCCCCCTTCCCACCCAGCCAGCCAGCCAGATATCCCACCATGGAACGTGCTTGCATTGCAGGGAGTGGAAGTTGTCTCTCAGGATGTCAGTCAGTGGTGTCCTGCTGTTTGTTGGTGCACAGTTGGCAGCAGGGCCTTGTGCTCCCCACAGCAGTTGCCAGTGTCAGCCATCTTGTGAGTCCTTCTCCACTCCCTGTGATGTGAGCATGGTTCAGGGTGGTGTTGATGGGACAGTTGTGGGGGTGAGCAATGTCTGTGACTACGACTCCCATCATGCTATTGCCTCCACCCCCCTTCCCAGCATGCCCATGCTTCCTTCCTTTTGACTCTGCTTCCCTGTGGGGTGGGCTGGCTGTGCTGACAGGATGGCTGGGAGTGTTGTCCTGGCAGTTGTTTGGCTAAGAGTCCCAAGAGTGTCCCTGTGCTTCACACAACATAACCCAGGGTGGTGGTGCTTTGTGGGATCTTGTGTTAGGATGGAGGGCATTGCATTCTACCAGGTGGGTACTGTGGAGTTTGTGTTGGGGGGGGGTGAGGGGAGGTGCTGGTGACTATAGTCAGTGCTGCAAGTCCCCCTTCCCACCCAGCCAGCCAGATATCCCACCATGGAACGTGCTTGCATTGCAGGGAGTGGAAGTTGTCTCTCAGGATGTCAGTCAGTGGTGTCCTGCTGTTTGTTGGTGCACAGTTGGCAGCAGGGCCTTGTGCTCCCCACAGCAGTAGCCAGTGTCAGCCATCTTGTGAGTCCTTCTCCACTCCCTGTGATGTGAGCATGGTTCAGGGTGGTGTTGATGGGACAGTTGTGGGGGTGAGCAATGTCTGTGACTACGACTCCCATCATGCTATTGCCTCCACCCCCTTCCCAGCATGCCCATGCTTCCTTCCTTTTGACTCTGCTTCCCTGTGGGGTGGGCTGGCTGTGCTGACAGGATGGCTGGGAGTGTTGTCCTGGCAGTTGTTTGGCTAAGAGTCCCAAGAGTGTCCCTGTGCTTCACACAACATAACCCAGGGTGGTGGTGCTTTGTGGGATCTTGTGTTAGGATGGAGGGCATTGCATTCTACCAGGTGGGTACTGTGGAGTTTGTGTTGGGGGGGTGAGGGGAGGTGCTGGTGACTATAGTCAGTGCTGCAAGTCCCCCTTCCCACCCAGCCAGCCAGACAGATATCCCACCATGGAACGTGCTTGCATTGCAGGGAGTGGAAGTTGTCTCTCAGGATGTCAGTCAGTGGTGTCCTGCTGTTTGTTGGTGCACAGTTGCCAGCAGGGCCTTGTGCTCCCCACAGCAGTAGCCAGTGTCAGCCATCTTGTGAGTCCTTCTCCACTCCCTGTGATGTGAGCATGGTTCAGGGTGGTGTTGATGGGACAGTTGTGGGGGTGAGCAATGTCTGTGACTACGACTCCCATCATGCTATTGCCTCCACCCCCTTCCCAGCATGCCCATGCTTCCTTCCTTTTGACTCTGCTTCCCTGTGGGGTGGGCTGGCTGTGCTGACAGGATGGCTGGGAGTGTTGTCCTGGCAGTTGTTTGGCTAAGAGTCCCAAGAGTGTCCCTGTGCTTCACACAACATAACCCAGGGTGGTGGTGCTTTGTGGGATCTTGTGTTAGGATGGAGGGCATTGCATTCTACCAGGTGGGTACTGTGGAGTTTGTGTTGGGGGGGGTGAGGGGAGGTGCTGGTGACTATAGTCAGTGCTGCAAGTCCCCCTTCCCACCCAGCCAGCCAGATATCCCACCATGGAACGTGCTTGCATTGCAGGGAGTGGAAGTTGTCTCTCAGGATGTCAGTCAGTGGTGTCCTGCTGTTTGTTGGTGCACAGTTGGCAGCAGGGCCTTGTGCTCCCCACAGCAGTAGCCAGTGTCAGCCATCTTGTGAGTCCTTCTCCACTCCCTGTGATGTGAGCATGGTTCAGGGTGGTGTTGATGGGACAGTTGTGGGGGTGAGCAATGTCTGTGACTACGACTCCCATCATGCTATTGCCTCCACCCCCTTCCCAGCATGCCCATGCTTCCTTCCTTTTGACTCTGCTTCCCTGTGGGGTGGGCTGGCTGTGCTGACAGGATGGCTGGGAGTGTTGTCCTGGCAGTTGTTTGGCTAAGAGTCCCAAGAGTGTCCCTGTGCTTCACACAACATAACCCAGGGTGGTGGTGCTTTGTGGGATCTTGTGTTAGGATGGAGGGCATTGCATTCTACCAGGTGGGTACTGTGGAGTTTGTGTTGGGGGGGGTGAGGGGAGGTGCTGGTGACTATAGTCAGTGCTGCAAGTCCCCCTTCCCACCCAGCCAGCCAGCCAGATATCCCACCATGGAACGTGCTTGCATTGCAGGGAGTGGAAGTTGTCTCTCAGGATGTCAGTCAGTGGTGTCCTGCTGTTTGTTGGTGCACAGTTGCCAGCAGGGCCTTGTGCTCCCCACAGCAGTAGCCAGTGTCAGCCATCTTGTGAGTCCTTCTCCACTCCCTGTGATGTGAGCATGGTTCAGGGTGGTGTTGATGGGACAGTTGTGGGGGGGCAATATGTGTGACTGCGACTCCCATGATGCTATTGGCTACACTGACTTGGCCAGCATACACAGAATTCCTTCCTTTGAGTGGTCTTCACTGTGTGTTGGTGTTGTTGTGGTGGCTACATGTGTGGATGTGTGTGTTAGTTCTATTTGTGCCACTGCCTAGCTGTAGTTGTGGTTGTGTTTGTACATGTGTTGGCACAGTTGGATGTGACTTTTTTGATGGCATGTGTTGTGTTTATCTGACTGACATACACATTTTGGGATGATTCTGTTCTGGTTGCTGTGTAATTGCTATGAGTGCATGGTTTGACTCTCCCTTGACAGTGATGTGTGTGTTTTGTGGCAGTTTATTGTGTACATTTGTTGTGTACTCACCAGGCTCTGGGATGTTCTCTAGTCCATATACGCTCACTGGCGGAAGGATGGCCCGCACCTTCTCCTCCCAGGGCCTGAGGTATATTGGCTTGGCAGGAGGGCCACTGCCGGTGTGTTGGCTGTTGATGTAGTCTATCTTCAGCAGGTCCCGTACCCTCCTGCGCACGTCATACCACCTGTTCTGGATGTCCGTCTTTGTGCGCCGACATGGTGATTGGGCGTTCACCCTGTTGATGATCCTCTCCCACATCTTGGTTTTCTGCGACATGGGGGTCTGTTGGACCAGAGTGCCAAACAGCTGTGGCTCCACCCTGAGGATCTCGTCTACCATGACTTCCAATTCACTATCTAGGAACTTGGGATTCTTCTTGGGGGGCATGGTGATGGGTGGTGATGGTGGGTGATGTGTGTGTTGGTGTGCAGGTGAGGGTGTGTGGGTGTGTGTTGTGCTGGGTGTATGTGAGGTAGGTATTTGTTGGTGTGCTGATGGTGTGTGGCTTGTGTGAGGGATGAGCTGTGGGTGTGTGGTTGCTTTCTCTTGGGTGCTGGCAGTGGAATGGCATTTGCAAAGGCTCATGGTAGTGATTTGTGTCCTTTATATAGGTGGAGTTGTGGGTGTGTCTTTGTTCTCTGTCCCCACCCCCCAGTATTTATTGGCTTGGTAATTGCTTGTTTGGCCTTTTTTGGTTGATTTTTCCTTTGTGCTGTTTGTGTATGTTGGAAACGTTCTTGTGACTGAGTCGGACCCTGCATTGGTCTCGTACGGTGTTTTCCGTTTCGTTCACGCTGTGTTTGTGCAGTTTTGTATGCTGCGTACGCGTCGGTCGCGGTGTATTGTGTTGCTTCGGCTCGGTTTTGTATGCGTGTCGGTCGTACGGCTTGTCCTCCGTCCGACTCGGTCGTGTTTTTCGCGCCTTGCATCGTACTTTGCGGTTTGGAGTTGGCGGGTACGATTCGGTCGGATTTGTTCCGGGTGCGTGTCGGTCGGTTGGATTCGCGTGTTTTTCCGGCCGGATTGCTATTTTCCGAGCGGCTCGGTCGGTCGGCTTGGTTTCCTAACGTGTCGGTCGGATTTATCGCGGCTTGCATCGTACTTGGCGTGTCGGGCGCCACTGGTACGTGTCGGTCGGTAATTTTTCCGGCTCCGAGTCGGTCGGTGCTTTTTCCGGCCCGAATCGGAATCGACCCCATAATGTCTGCTCTTTTGGGTTCAGGTCTAACCTATCTCTTTATTTGTAAGTGAAAGGGTAGCTATCTGTATAGTGTCACACATCATTATATACACGTTGGTCAATATTTAGTGAATTGTTGATTAAGTTATGCAATGTCAATTTAATTAAACATAGACTTGGCATTGTTATAGGCAGCATTATAATATCTCTTTTAGGTTTACTGTTAATGTGCAGGAGAGGAATCTGTGTGGATCTCATAAATTGTATAAAAAACATAAATGTCTTCATCATGTATGGCTTAAATCTGGGTTAATCCCACATACATGTCTCTTTCTCATTTTAGCTTCTGTCCTTCAAGTGCTCCTGGTGTTCACCTTGCATAAAAAAACACCAATGGCTTGAGGGGACAACCTGGTAGTAACAGTTAGGCCCTTTACCATGCTTCGGTCAGGTAATTCTGAGAAAACCTGATCTTCACTTCTATATTTCATCAATTCTCCTTTCAAAGCATTGTCTGTATTTTTAATTTTTAAGTCTAAAAGTGTTTTTATTGGTGGTTATTGTTTTACTTTCATATATTTATCTCTAATTTGTCAGCATCTGTGGTAAAGATCCACTTTATAGTTTGATATTAATAATTAATTTAGCATTTTACCTTATGTTTCTCTCTATAGCTGATGGATCATGAGATACAATTTAAACACCAAACTAAAAGGACACTGGTTCAGAAGCTGACATCAAGAAAGATGTCCCAAAATGAAACATCCTTGGCTGGACTGGTGAGTCGACGTTGTAGAGATGTAATAACTCCATGCACACATCAGCCTTTACATTCATATGTTTATTTAAGTTCTCATGGTCCTAACTTTATTAAATATGTTTACCTACTTTTTTTTTTTAAGTAGATTGTAGAAGTAGTCTCACTATCATGTATTTGATGCATTTCAACTTTTTTGCCATCTTCTTACAAAAAGAAAATCCAACCCTTTTCCATGCAGCTATCTCAGCAGCCAACACTGCCTAAGATGAAGAGGAAGAGCAGGAGCTGGTCAAGGAGGAGAAAGGGAATGAGAAGGAGGACATTCCCCCCTCACACAGAAAAAAACAAATTAAACCTCATCACAACTGGGCAGCAGTCTTCCTCCAAGATCACTTCTGATGATTCCAGTAACCAGTCACTATCTAATCAGCCATGAATACTTGTTCCTCCTATGCAAGGCTCACCTCCACACAGCCCTCATCTTACAGGTGCCTTTGTACAGTTCCCTACACACTCTTCTCATGCAGGTACACTTCCGAAAATGATAGAGGTGATAACAATCAAATGCCATAGTCAATGTTCATGAGCAGCGCATGAATAAGATTCTTCAGAGGTAGCTCTACCTTGAGGGACACACCACCAACAAACCCAGTTGTCAATCCCCTCCCATTACCCACAAACCGACCACCTCTTCTCCAACCATCTGCACCTGCTCAACCACCACCAGTTGCAACATACAAACTCAACGATCACGAACTCAAGCATAACCAACTCTTTTATAACCAAGTCAAGCAGGCTCCATTTAATACTCACCATCAGCATTGCATAGGCAGAGTTGTTGAATAAACTCCCAAAAAGGAATTAACATTTGCATATATTCACTACTCTTTCCCTATCACACTCACTTACACCTATATTTTTTTAAATAACGTATTTACCATTTGTGAAAATATGATACCTTAAAATTAGTATACCATAAAAGGTAGTTTATGTTCTGTTCTTTTTTGGCATTCTGAGTGTTATAGTTGTTGGCATTCTAGATGTTAGAGTTTTTAGTTTTGGTTAATGAAATTTAAAAAAGATCTACATGCCCATACTTAGCATTTTCATGCCAGAAAAATAATGAATATTGTGCTTGTAATTGTAATTGCATTTATATAGCGCTTACTACCCCTGAAGAGGCTTTTCGGCAAGTAGTATGCTACTCCGCAACCCAAAAAGGATTAGTGGTGAATTAGTATAGGGAAATATGAAATTAATTTGAGCGGTACACATCTGAGTCTGTTAGTTGGATTGAAAAAGATAGTGGAGGGATAGAAGAGGGAAGGGTCTAGAAAGTGTTTATTTGGAGACCATAGCAGTAGGAGGAGGTTTGGGATGAGTAAAGGAGAGATGGAGGGGGGAAGAATCTCTAGAAGTTAATTAGGGAGAAAGATGAGGTATCAGATTAGTCTAGGGGGATACATGAGGGAAGAGTTAAGAAAGGCTTGTTTCGGAGTTCTGAATAGTAAAAGAGGTTTAAGATGATGCAAGGAGGGGTAGAGGAGGGAAGAATCTAGAAAGGGTTATTTTGGGGATCATAGTAGTAGAATGGGGTTTGGGATGAGTCCGAGAGTGGAGGTAGAGGATATATTGAGAGAGGTATAGGGTGAGATATAGGGTAGTGCATTGGCTATGCTGAATTAGTAAAGTAATAAATATAAAGATACATAAGTACATGAAAGGTATAGATGTAAAAGGAAGATAGTATATCTAGATTTGAGTTGTATTTAATAAACTCAGACTTTCAAATGTTGCTGTACTTTAAACTAATTTATTTGTTTTTATATTTTTTTCATTTTATTAATTCAATAGTGAAGCAATTGTAGAAGGTTATGATAAAAATGCAGTGACCTATATGCATGTTAAACATAGATTAGTATAACCATAAGTATTATGTTCATGTTATGCAGACCTAACAAATATCTATATAATTATTATACAAGTTTATACAAAGGAATACACATAACTAGATGCATACATATAATACAAATAAATGCTTATATACACAGGGATTTGCTGTACATTTATGTTTGAGTACGGTGGTTTTGTGGTGAAGAGAAAGCCCATCCTGACAACACCTATTCCCCCTTTGCCTCACTGCCTGGGAGCATACCACAAAGACCAACTTCCAGCTACACCTAGTCATGTGACCCAGGATACAGCCTACAAGCACCAAATGGTTGCGACATGAAAATGCCAACTTTCTAAAAGTGGCATTTTCAGAATTGTGGCATAACGTCTGACTTACCATCAAAGAGGGCACTAAAATTACAAGTCTTTAGACACCAAACTCAACATTACTACCTGCTCACAAATGAGTTAGCACTTGGTTGGATTGGTTTACGTGAATGGCTGCGTCTGAGTCTCACTCTAGTTGTGAAGCCTGCCGAGCGTGGTGCAGGAAGCGTGGGCTGTGGAGCAGAACAGCGTGGGCACAGTTTATTGAAATTGAACGCAGGCGGTAAGAGGGTGGAGGTGCAGCAGCCACGTAGAGAAAGAAGGAAACTCACTGCAATCAAGCCTTGGCCAACGGGCCAGAGTAATACTGTTCCAAAGGGCTTCAATAAGGTAATTATGCTGCAATAAGAGATCCTAATTGTGCTGATATACCATATCATATATGAAGAGCGTTGAAGCAGATATGGTTATGAACCAGTTCTTTAATGGAACAGGCTGCAACTAACTAAGGTGCTTCAAAGACAGGGGCATGCAGAGGAATCACTGAAGCACTTGCACTTTTCCCACGATCCCTGAACCCTGCTGGGAGGCGGGAAGACAGCACAGGAGCGCTATAATTGTACCGGAGGCGTTCCGCAGCACGGGGCACGCGCTGGGCGTGCCCGGGCTCGGCCCGGGCCAAGACCGGGCCAAGACGGGCCTGTCCTAGCCCGTCAGAGCCCGGAAGAGGCCGGGCCACCCCACTTGGTTGTGTGGGACGGAAAGAGCAGTTTCCCTGTTTTTCTGCTGGTGAGTACCCAAAGGGAGAGCCCCTTAGCAACTTTTATATCCTCACGGGCCTTTTAAGATAATCATGTGACCAGAACTCTAAGAGTGACTGCGAGGCCCGCTGTTCGGATTACACACCGCTATCCCCTCCTAGACTTATAAACATTTAAAAGAACCCCAAATATTGGTGACTACTGGCCAAGATCGAACTATGGGGAAAAGGAAGGCTGAAGTTAAAAAGACGCCCCTTGCGAAGTCTGCATCTAAGATGGGCTCTCGTTCATCTCTCTTAAACTATCTCACGGGGGCGATGGGGGTGATTGAAAAGCAGATATCGACCCTGGAGGAGACCTTAAACGCGGAAACTAGGGGAGAAAGTCAGAGAGAGGAGACAAACTTAAGAGAGGGGTCCCCAATACCCGAAGGACCTGAACGGCGATCGTCTAAAAACGGCTGTGTGCAAAATGTACCGGACAGTGTATGGGTTAGTGACGAAGATAGTGACATTCAACCCCCGCCAAAGTGACCTAGAAACCCGGGAAAGGATAATAGGGCAGCACAAGGCGGCCAGGTAGACCTAAAAACAGTGAGCAAAAAGCCACAGAAAAGGGTAACAAAGCGGAAAAAAGTATTAACTTCACCATACAAAGGACATAAGGAGGGGACACCAACTCTTACAAAGCGTTATTGCTCAAAAGAAGATTTAAATAAGCTATCTAAGCAGATAGAGGGGTTAGAGAGTATACTAAAGGAAGCCCTAGCAAAAATGGCAGACAAGCTAAAATCCATAGAGGCATCAATAGAGAAACACTTAGGAAACGCTACCCCTAGCAGTGATATTGACATAAATAAGCGTGTGGGTTCCACAAGACCTAGGTCTGACCGAGTATCTCAGTCAAAAGCACTAGAACCACTAAATAGGCAAACTACACACGAAGGGAATTATGGAGAGTTAAATCTGGCAAACCAGGGGAATCAGGGGAACCTGACAGAATCACGGGGGTTGAAAACTTGCCCTGGTCCTGAAGTCACCATCACAACAGTAATAATAGCAGGAGAGATACATATATAAATTCCCAGAAGAAGGCCCAAAATGATATATTATCCCTAAATAATCAATCTAACCCCGATTTTTTACGCAATACAAGAGTCTCCCTTCAAACTAACCTACAATCCTTAGAACTCCCCACCTGAAGCTACTCCTTAAACGTACCTCAACTCCCTGATCATGAAGGGGAATCCTGGATCACCCTGAGAAATAAATCTATTCACTGGCTTAGCACACTGATAGGATTAAACGAGGCTCTGTTCTTCGAATTCAAAATGGCCAGAAGAATAGCTTGGATAGGCAAAACCCGTAAAGCACTGGAAGGGGACTGTGTGGTGTTAACATTTTGATCTCCCCACCTGGTGCAAACAATTTTTGAAAGAGCAGGTAGCCACGTCATTAGGCCCCAGGAGGTAAATATTGTCCCATTAGGTTACTTTTACCAACCACTAAAGATGGAGAGTAATAGAAACACGACTAGGTACCACCCAGTCGAAACCTACCCTAGGTATAGTGTCCCAGTAACTAATCATTTTGACAGTCTAAACAACTTGGAAGATATTGATTTACTGAATAAGGAGCTTGAACAACAAATTGAAAATAAGAAGGTTGGAGTTAGAAATCTGCCCACCAAAGCAAGTAGTCACAAGCATCTTCCAAATTACCCTGCGTCTAAAAATAAACAATGGATACCACCAGTGGCTCAGTTATCGACTCAGCCTCACTTGGCTGATAAAGTGCAAATTATAAGTCACACAATAGAGGATGCTACTATCATTGCAGGTACAAGCCAGATCCAGATACCATATAGTGCTCCTACTGCTATCACTGTAGATGACCCCCTAAAGAATTGCAATGATAGAAATTACTCCGAGATAACTAATATAGTTTATTGGAATGTTGCAGGAATTCGTTCAAAGATAGAAAACCCGTTATGGTGCAATTTTATATCAAAGTTTTACATTATGTGTTTACAAGAAACCTGGGTAGAGGACGCTGTTCATATTAACGGTTATCGCACTTTCCATACTGCAGCTGTGGCTGGGAGTCACGGGAGGGCAAAGGGGGGATTGTCTACTTATATATCCAACAGGGCTAATTGTAAGAAAAATAGAATTGAAATTTGTTGAAATATAGTATCAAGTAATAACATTGCATACTGATAAAAAACACTGTGTTGTATTGATAAACTTTTATAACAATGCTCCGCCCGATCAAATTGGGAAGACTCTGAAAAAACTAGAAAATGGTCTGAAGTCAATCCAAAATGATAATGAAGGGGGTGTGTTCATCATTTGGGGGGCGATCTTAATACCGCTCTGTGTCCAAATAATGGGAGGGAAGTATGTGGCCTCACGACAGAAGAGGGGAATAGTGATACGAACTTCCCGCATTCACAATACGGGGAATCCCTAAACTAAATAATGTTTGGCCATGATCTTGGTTTTGCAAATGAGATATGTGCTTCACCTCCTCCTTTTAAAAGCACTTTTAATGGCAGAGGTTACTTTACAACAATAGATTACATTCTGATATCAAATAGATATTGTAATAGAGTTAAGTCATTCAACACCTATAACATAATTCTGAGTGACCATTTTCCACAGAGTGTATCTATTTCATACATAAACCGACCAACACGTTGCGGGATTAAAGGTATGCATGTCCCCCAAAACCTATCAATCGATAGAGTGAACGGTTATTCCCTCCGTTGGGCAATGGTGGATCCCTCAGAAATTACAAGGAATGTTTTAAGCAAGACTAATTCCGCTGTTGCGGCTTGCTTGGCAGAGAACGCCAAACATGAAGTAGTCCTGACCTCTTTCCAGCACATCACAGCAGCTATACAGGAGGCCCTATTTGTACATAGGCGCGCCTAAGGCAAGCCCGTCTGCGCCCGTCTGCGCCTGGACCGCGCCCCGCGACCCCTGGACCACGCAGCATCCAGGCACCCCGTGTCCAGTACGACGCCAACACCCTCATCGCACTCAACCCCGGACGACCTTCCAGCTGCCACAAGACCGCCCCAAAGCGCACCCACGGCCCCTTCACCTGCCGGAACTGTCGCTTCACCTGCACTGTAGCCGCCGAGACACCCACCCCCAAGGTTCCCAACCAACTCCGATGCATCCTGCTCAACACCCGCTCCGCACGCAAACACGCCATCGAGCTCTGGGACCTGCTCGACTCCACATCACCAGACATCGCCTTCCTGACCGAGACCTGGATGAACGAAACCTCCGCCCCAGACATCGCAGTGGCCATCCCCGACGGATACAAGATCACCCGCAGGGACCGCACCAACGACATCGGCGGAGGAATCGCCATCATCCACAAAGACACCATCAGGATCTCCACCACCATCACCAACACCCTCAACACCGCCGAACACATGCACTTCCAGATCCACACGGACCCGAAAACCACCCTCAGAGGCACCCTCGTCTACCGACCACCAGGACCCCGTCCCCAATTCTGCAACTCCATCGCCGACTTCATCAGCGCGCACGCTCTGACCTCCACCGACTACATCCTACTCGGCGACCTGAACTACCACCTGGAAAAGAACAACGACAGCAACTCCTCCACCCTGATCGACAACCTCTCCACCCTAGGACTGACGCAGATCGTCACGACGCCCACCCACATCGCCGGCCACACGCTCGATGCTATCTTCTCCTCCAGTCCCCACGTCGTCTTCAGCCACGCCTCCGAACTCACCTGGACCGACCACCGCTGCGTCCACTTCACCTTCCAGAAACCCGTCTCACACCACCGCACCCTACAAACCCCCGGACGCCACTGGAGCAAAATCACCAAGGAATCACTGCAAACACACCTCGCACTCAACCCCCGACCAACCCCTCCGACCCAGAGGAAGGAGCCCACACCCTCAGACTCTGGATGGAAGACTGCGCCAACGCCATCGCCCCAACTAGACAGACCGCCCACAGAGACGCCAGCCAGAGAGCCAGCTGGTTCACCCCAGAGCTCCTAGCCTCCAAGCGCACCTGTCGGAGACTGGAAAACACCTGGCACAAGGAAAAAACACCCGACAGCCACGCTGCCCTCAAAGACGCTATCCGGAACCACCACCACCTCATCAGGACCACCAAGAAAGCCGCCTTCAAGAACCGCCTAGACAACAACGCTCACAATAGCAAGGAACTCTTCAACGTCGTGAAGGAACTCTCCAACCCCAGCTCCTGCACCAACGACATCCCCCGTCACAAGCCCTCTGCGACGCCCTCGCTGACTTCTTCCACCGCAAGATCACCGACATTCACGACAGCTTCAATCCACACCCAGACCCCGCCAACCTCACCACCCCGGCCCCCCGACACCCACCGACCACGAGCACCTCACAGTATGGACCAGCACCACCACCGAGGACACCAGCAAGACTATGAACTCCATCCACTCAGGCGCCCCGTCCGACCCTCTTCCCCACCACGTCATCAACAAGGCCAACAGCTCCATCGCACCCCACCTATGCAACATCATCAACCTCTCCTTCAAGACCGCAACCTTCCCGGAGAGCTGGAAACACACCGAGATCAACGCCCTACTGAAGAAACCCAAGGCGGACCCGAGCGACCTTAAGAACTTCCGGCCCATCTCCCTCCTTCCGTTCCCAGCTAAGGTCATCGAAAAGATAGTCAACACCCAGCTCACCCGCTACCTATAAGACAACAACATCCTCGACCCCTCCCAGTCAGGCTTCCGCAAGAACCACAGCACCGAGACCGCCCTCATCGCCGCCACAGACGACATCAGGCTCCTGCTCGACAACGGGGAGACAGCAGCCCTCATCCTCCTCGACCTCTCCGCTGCCTTCGACACCGTATGCCACCACACGCTACGTACACGCCTCTACAACGCAGGGATTCGTGACAAGGCCCTGGACTGGATCACCTCCTTCCTCTCCGACAGAACCCAAAGAGTCCGCCTCCCCCATTCCACTCCGGAGTCACCAAAACGATCTGCGGTGTCCCACAAGGATCATCCCTCAGCCCGACGCTCTTCAACGTCTACATGGCCCCGCTCGCACGCATCGCCAGACTCCACGACCTCAACATCATCTCCTACGCCGACGACACCCAACTGATCCTCTCCCTCACCAACGAACCCCACATCGCTAAAGCCAACCTCCACCGCGGCATGAAGGCTGTCGCCGACTGGATGGAAGAAAGCCGACTCAAACTCAACACAGACAAGACAGAGATCCTCATTCTCGGACCCAACCCATCAGCCTGGGACGACTCATGGTGGCCCACCTCACTAGGCACCGCTCCTACACCAACCAACCACGCACGCAATCTGGGAGTCATCCTCGACTCGAAACTCTCCATGACCAACCAGATCAACGCCGTCTCATCAACCTGCTTCTTCACCCTCCGCATGCTCCGCAAGATCTACAAATGGATCCCCACCAACACTCGAAAGACCGTCACACACACCCTCATCAGCAGTAGACTCGACTACGGCAACGCCCTCTACGCCGGAGCCCCGGCCAAACTCATCGGCAGACTCCAAAGAATCCAGAACGCCTCCGCCCGCCTGATCACCAACGTCCCCCGCCGAGACCACATCACCCCACACCTGAGAAACCTGCACTGGCTTCCCATCGACAGAAGAATCACCTTCAAGCTCCTCACCCACGCACACAAGGCACTGCACAACACCGGCCCGGCCTACCTCAACAACCGACTGTCATTCTACGCACCCAACAGGAGACTCCGCTCCGCCGACCTCTCCCTGGCCGCCGTCCCACGCATCCACAGATCCACCTCCGGAGGCAGATCCTTCTCCTACCGCGCCGCCAAGACCTCCACCTTCGCCAGACAGAGGACCCTCAGACCTTCAGGAGACTACTCAAGACCTGGCTCTTCGACCTCTACCTGCGGCACCCCCACCCTCAGCGCTTGGGACCCTCACGGGTATGTAGCGCACTTTATAAATGCCTGATTGATTGATTGATTGAAAAAAGAAAACAAAATAGGAACACAAAAGGGTGGTTTGACACAAAGTGCACGCAGGCTTATGCCAAGTTAAAACACGAGACACATAAAACCCCTAGAAATCAGCGTGATATAAGGCAGGTAAGATGGGACTATAAAAACGCACTGAAGTTACGAAAAGCGACACTGAGAGACGAGGCATGGATGGCATGAGGCCGCATTATCTAAGGATGGGGCGGCCTTTTGGAGGGCTGCTAAGACCCCTTTTCTAGATCCCGGGGATGCTCCATCCATTGAAATCGCAATAACGGAGGAGCAATGGGTGGAGCATTTTGCGAACATATTTAATAGCAGCCTGTCCAACAATACTGCAGAAGGCCAACCAGTAGGTGACGACGACATGGCACCTCTAATAACAGCGACAGACCTTCAGGTAACCCTGGATGAAGTAAATCGTGCAATCTTGACAAGCATGGGAGGGAAGGCTCCTGGTCCCGACGGGATCCCCGTAGATTTATATAAAAATAATACAGCGCTTTGGGGCCCGTTGTTAACCCAGGTAATTACAGCTAGCTATTCCTCCCATTTAATAGAGACGTGGACTGAATCAATTCTAGTACCAATATTTAAAAAAGGAAATCGTCAAGAACCCGCCTGCTATCGGCCGATATCGCTGCTAGATTCCTTGGCAAAAGTAGTTGGGCGTATCATACTTGAAAGACTGCAGGACTGGGCTGAGGATAACAAGATCATTTCCGAATTACAGTTTGGTTTTCACAAGGGGCTAGGAACTGTTGAACAAAGCTTAAACCTGAATATTATCATAGGGAAGTATACCATCGCAAAAAAGGGCAGGTTGTTCCTAGCCTTTGTTGACCTCACTGCAGCCTTCAACTGCGTGAGGCATGACAAGCTATGGAGGATCCTCCAGGATTTAGAAGTAGAGCCCACCATCATTCTTTTTTTAAGACAACTGTATAGGAATGCCAAGGCCAGGGTACAATATGGCACCAATGGAGAATTTACAGCCCCGTTTCAAATCAACAAGGGCGTAAGGCAAGGCTGCGTGCTGGCCCCTTTTCTTTTTAATCTCTATATAAATGGCTTAGGCCAAGCACTGTCGAACATATGTCAAGACCCCCCCCGAAATAGAAGGACGGCCTATACCAGCTTTATTGTACGTGGACAATGCCGTTTTGATATCCCGTACCCAAGTGGGCCTACAAAGAATGTTAAATAGCTTTTCGGCATTTATGCATGATCTAGGGCTAAGGGTAAACACGGCAAAACCTTTTGTTATGAGATGTGGTATTGGCAGCCAAAAGTGTAGAGATATGTACATTGACAAACAAAAAATAGATTTTATAAACAGATTTAGCTATTTGGGCATCTTATTTGATTATAACGCCACGTGGACTCGTGCGGTCCATGCAAGAAAACTGGCTTTTATGAAAACTACTGCCGCCTTAGTAAATTTGTAAAAAAGTTGGGCAGGAGGCCTCCACATGAGCTACTACAAATATATAGGGCCAAGTGCATCTCAACGGCCATGTATGGTGCAGGGGTATGGGGATATTCTGATATTCAAGCATTGCAAGTTATTGAAAATCTGTTTTTAAAATATATTTTGGCAGTCCCGGGTAGCACCTCCTCTTATGTTTGCCATTCTGAATTGGGGGTCTCATACCTAACAGATCTCATAAAAGTGGAACCAATCCTACTATGGCATAGGATATGGACATCTGAAGAAACTAATCTTAATAGGGACATTTTTAAAGATATTTTTAAATTGGAAGGTGCTTTAAGAATCGCATGGCTAAAGTATGTGCGGGATTTTATGCTTGATTTAGGCCACCCAGAGTTTTTTTACTGAGCCGAATACAATGACTAGTTGGACAAGAAAAATGTTAAAGGCAAAAGGCTTGAACCTACTCAAAACTCTTAGACTATCGGAAGAAATAATGAAGCCCACAGTATTGTATAATCAAACGATTCTAATTACTTATAGCATGCAACCTTTTCTTTTACGTGTCTGTGGTTTATTCAATAGATTTTTATTGACAAGATTTAGACTTGGGATATTACATAGAATAACCAGTTTCCCAAACATGAACGACTGGTCAAAAGTTATGCAATTGTGCCCTTGTGATGAACACTCGGGGCAAATAACACTCCACATGGTTTTATTTTGTAAATTCTATAATGTTCAAAGGAAAAAATGGATTTTACCTCTTTTAAAAAAGTTTGGTATTAGACAATGTCGCCCTGCATTTCTAGCACTACAGTTTTTAGAAAATGAATATGTAACCTGGCTTTTATCAATGTTTTTAAAAAGTGCAGGAAAATGCAGGAAATCAATTTTAATGTGACAGTTTGAATCTTTCAACAAAGTAAACATGTAAGAGGGGTGTAAAGAAAATTGACCTCAACTGTTAAAATGAAATGTGATTTAATGTACTGTTTGTGCTTTTATGATTTTTCCTTATAGAAATCGAATAAAGCTCGGTTTGATTTGATTTGAGTTAGCACTTATTAAATATAATAAGGTAATCCAATGTTATCCTATGGGACCGGTAGGCCTTTGCAGTAGTAAAAAAATGAATTCAAGAGTTTTTTACTACCAGGACATGCAAAAGTTAAAAGTTCATGCCCAACATTTTAGATACACTGCACCCTGCACTATGGGCTATTTAGGTCCTACCTCCTTAGGGGTGACATATGTATTATAAAGGAGGTTTTAGGCCTGGCAAATGTTTTATTTTGGCAAGTTGAAATGACTGTCTAAACTGCACACACAGCCTGCTATGGCAGGCTTGAGGCATGTTTAAAAGGCTACCTAAGTGGGTGGCACAATAAGTGCTGCAGGCCCACTAATAGCATTTAATTTTCAGATCATGAGCAAATGTAATACCACTTTGTTAGGGACTTACAAGTATATCAAATGTGCCAAATGGACATAATCCAATTTCAACATGCTTAAAGGAGAGTGCACAAGCACTTTAGCACTGATTAGCAGTGGTAAAGTGCACAGAGTGCTAAGGCCAAAAAATGTTAGGCAAAGAGTTTGGGGGGACCACCCTAAGGCTGACAGGTCTCACAATCTCCATATGTGGGATGGACGTTCCGCATGCAGGTGGGAGACCACTGCATGTAGAGAGACCAAAAACGTTTTGAGGACCACAAAGATTGTTACAGGGAAGTGTTGTGTATGTTATTGATGTTACAAAACTAAAGTCTGAAAATACTATGTGAGTGATTGTAATTAGGTGTTGGAAGTGAAAAGGGTTAGAATGATATTGAAACTGTGTGCACATTGTATGATAAATAGAGAATAGCATCTTTGTTTGTGACAGTATGTCGACTAAACAGTATCATCTCCAGATGGTATACATCAGTGGTTCCCAAACTTTTTCGACCCGTGGCTCCCTTGACCTATTGGCCGTTGGCCACGGCTCCCCACTACGTTTGATTTTTTGGGCGGATGGGGGGGGGTGGAGGAGCTGGTGTAAGCCTATCCTCAGGAGTACTTCAATTTTTCTCCCTGAAAATAATTGGGATGAAGCCAATGAAGGTATTATAATCATAGATATTACAAAATAAAAATAGAACAGTTGTTTAATAAAAAACGTTAATTGGTTAAGTCAGAAACAATACTCTTCAGCACTGGGGTCTGCATATGGAATTTCTTAAAACAATTTTTTGTTTTAAAAAATTGATGCGGCACAACCTTCTTCTAATAATGCACTGTTTTGTTCAATTACTGACATCAACTCTATGGCACTCATACATCATGCGCATGGTAGGCCTTGGCCGTGTTGATGTTTTCTCTTCACAGCAGAGGCCAAAACCAATCCCAGTGAGAGTGCTCTGAAATAAGGCAGCCATATACATTCATTAGTATCAATGTATGACATGCTCACGCAAATAAAACCCACACCATCCGTATTAAGACTTCAAAATCCCACCAAGGAATTTTACACTTGTAAATTTTGCTATTTGAGCCCCCACATTTTATCTACGTGTGTGTGCAATCCTTTTCTCTATCTGGCCTAATGTAGGCAACCACATTTTGTTATATTAAACACAGATAGTCTTTCAGTCAGTGTACAATATTTGGGAAAATACTATTCAAAAGCAACTGAATATTCTCTCTCTCACAAAAGCAGTGTCTAAAGGTCCTAAAATAATAATGACAAATATAGATTTGTCTAAAAATTACACCCATTGCTGTCTATGCCAAAAGGAAAGCACACATGGCATTGAACATCCCAAACACGCAAAACACACCAAACAGCTGAAAAGCACTATTCACACAGTTCGAGTCTGTAATAAATGGGCCCCTTCTAGCTGTTCTTGAAGAAAGCAGCGGCAGGTGCGAAGTGATGGCTATAAACGCACTTCGGCTCGTATAGAAATGTTTACATGGGGCACCAGCAAACTAAACCTCCTGGGACTTAAACGCGCCCATTTGTGCAGACAAAACCCAGCAGTGGATATTAACTTAACCAAAAGAGTTTCTTGTCATGAGAAGAATATGATTTCCTTAGCACGGTTGATTAGCTGTCTAAAGTAACTTGGAAATGTTAGGGTCAATGCATTCTCAGCATTAATTACATTATAATACATTTAGAACTACATTAACATTCTGACATCCAACTGGGCCATTTTCCTTCCAGCTGGCACTAATAAAAAAGTATTTTGCAACAAAAAAGTAAATGTTGCGTTTTAAGAGTCCCCTCTTCTCTTTCTTAACAGCAGCAGCGCAAGAATGGTTTCAAACACACAAGTAATTTTTTCAAGCACTGTTAGTGGCGGAGCCGGGTGAATTGCAGCAAGATTTATTGTCAAATCGTTTAAGTCTAGTTTTCTATCCACTGCTGGTGAGTTGGAACATAGGCACCGTTAATACACAGAATCTTTTAAACGGCATCTCAGAGGCAGAATCGTGCTTCACTTGCTGGCAAAACCAAAAGGAAAATCCGAAAAGCAAGGCAAACATCGCATTTTAAACTGTTCTCTGCAAGTCCGTTGCAATCCTTAAATATTATCACATAGCCATTAGTAAAAAACGGTAGAGTCTGAAAAATCTGCCCGCCCCTTTGACACTGAGTTATGAGTGAGTATGTTTGATATGCCATTTCCTAGAGGCACATGTTGCACCAGTGTAAGATGTTCTTACTTACAAATGAGCCACATTTCACTGAAATCTCCTGCAACACATCAATGTGCAAGAGGTATCTGATGGAAACTATAGCTGTTGTGTGTATTTTCAGGAAAGGCAGCGTACCCATCAATGAAGCTGCCCCTAGTATAGCATACAGCTTGCATGTTGATGGAGTGCCAGCGGTGTCTGTTACGGAAAATGTGGGCTGTGTGGTGAGGTGTCTGAATTTCGACATGGGTGCACTCAATGGCATCGAGGATGTGAGGAAAGTGGGCAGAGGCATTGTATTCCTTTTCCATCCTTTGCCTTTCCTCCAGCGAGTGTAGCAAGGTGATAACTGGTACACTCTTTGTTTGATGAATCGCAGTGCTTGATACCAACAATGAGACTGGTTTGCCTGTGAGATGTCTACATTGTCAGAGCTGACCCTCTGTAAAGATCCAGTGGCCATGAAATGGAGTGCAGCCTGTATTTTGACATAGGCAGAGATAGCCTGGAAGTGGGCTGCAGGTGAATCAATCCCCTGCTTCCAGTCTGCAACCATGTCAAGGATTACTTCAACTGAGAAGCAGCATCTGGCAATGACTGTTTCTCTGGACATGCCAAAGATGTTGACCATTTGCCTGTGAACACACACTCTCATCCTTAAATAATTGTTCCTCAAAATGAGGGGTAAAGCAACAAACACATTCAGTAACATATGAAAGCAGAAAAAGTGTTTGGGTATGTGAGTTAATTAACATGTGGCCAGCATGTATGTGATTAGTTAATGTTGTAATATGTTTCATCTGTATGTGATTGGTGGTGATGCGGTTTTTCAAAACCTCTGCAAAACATGGACCAGTTATACGTCTTGTACACTCCCTGGTTACGCACAGACTCATACAGAAAAAACACAAATTTATGTGACTTTATATTTATTTTTTACTTGAAGTACATATGATTCAAAATGTAAATCTATAGAATAATAAAAATCTGAAACAAACAAAAACAGAAAAATGTGTGACATGTCTATATGATACAAAAATTGGGGAGGGTGTTGGACACTAAAGGGGTAACATTTACTATTCCCACTCCACTCTAACCATATTGGGGAAGGTGTTGAACACTAAAGGGGTGAAATTTACTATTTCTACTCCAATCTATACCAATTTGGGGAAGGTGTTAGATACCAAAGGGTCAACATTTACTATTCCTGCTCCAATCTAACCATATTGGGGAAGGTGTTGGACACTAAAGGGGTGACACCAACTGGAGAGAAGGATCCTGTTGGCTGTAATGCACAAACCATGTGTGCAAACCTTTTATATGGGCTCTCAAAGTAATTAAACCCATCTCTTTAATTTTATCATGTGTCCAATCCATTTTGTTATACCGTTTCATATTCTTAGTCTTGCTGATATCAATCTCCAATTTATCAGCTAATTCTTCTAATTTATCATGTGTTTAATTTGCTCATCTGGCTGCTTCTTTCAAAAAATATCTCATTTCATCAACATTATAAGTAAACAATCTATTTAAGTCAATATTTCCCTATAGCATTTCACCAAATTCAATTTTTAAAATGCCAATATTAATTTGCTTAGGTGCCTCTTCAACTATTAACGTTCTTACAGGTTCAGCAGCCTGAATCTGCTCCCCTGACTATATTTCCACTTGTGCTAGGCACAGCAACCATCACTATGACTTGTAGGTGCACTCTGTACTACCACAATAGTAGTAGAACTCTGTACATCTGCACCTACATCTCCCTCAGGACCCGTATATGGTCCTGAGCCAACCCCACTTGCGTCTGTTGATCTTGTTGTGTATGAAGGAGGTCTAGAATTCAAAAGCTCATTAAATGAAATATCCTCCTTATCAGAATCCTTGTCCTTCGTTTCCTTTTTATTTATCTTGTCTTTGTCATCATTCTCATTAACTATAGCAGGGAATGTTTTTAAAGATTCAGTCCTGTCCTCCTTCCAACTCTTTTACTGGCACTCCATTTTACTCTCAAGCCAATCCTTAGATGAACTCTTCACTTACTTTGCTGCTTTCTTTTTCTCTTTCATCATCCAATCCCATTAATTAGGCGCCTCAAATTGTGCAGGTCTAGGCACTGGCTTCATGTTATACATTGTTTGTCTCAAGAAATCTTTCTGACATTAAAGGTACCCTCTAATGGAAATCGTAAAACTGAGGGCCTAATTGCAAGTTTGGCGGTCCAAAGGACCGCCAAATTTGCAGTGGAGGTGCAGTGGTGGTCGGGGACCGCCGCATCAGTGGTCTGCCGTATTACCAGGGGCGGCTACTGCCAAACAGTGGTGGGGGGGTGGGAAAAAAAATGATAATAATAAAAATAGAAACTTACCTTTCCTATGGGCCGCCGCGATCTTCTCCTCCTGCGCTGCGCTGCTCCACTACTCCCGTCCCGACGACACTACAATTCCCATGGGCACAGGCTCCCAAACCCCACCCAATCCCAACGCTTCTCCCAGCATGAGAGAAATGCTGGGATTGGGCAGAGCTGGCCCTTTTTGCGCTCCAGCAGGGTCTTGGAGCCTGTGCCCCTGAACACAAGGATATCTCCAAGGGAACAGCCTGGAGATGTCCAAGTGCGCATGTGGGTTTGGCCGGCTGTGGACGGCTGGCCAAACCCACAGGTGCACTTTTAGTGCCTGCCTACCACCATTCCCCCTGCTGTGTGCCTGTCCCCTTCCCACCCCGTCTCAGCAGGCTGGAAGTAAAAATAAAATGACAATAAAATAGTTTTATTGTCATTTTACTTTTCTTCTTACTGCTGCATTTTAGCAGTGGGGCGACGCTCCTCCGCCATACCGGAGGAGCCATGCCTGCATATTATGAGTACGGTGGTCGGACCTCCATGGGACCAATGCAACTGCCAGGGATCCACGATCCCTGGAGTTGGTGCGGCAGTCTTGAGGCAACAATATGCTTGGTGGTGCTGCTGTGGCAGGGCCAAGCATATTAGGAGTTTCCTCACCACCACAGTTTTCATGGCAGTGAGGCCGCCATGAAAACTGTGGTGGTGAGGAAACAAAGGGGGCCCTACAGCCCTTCAAAAATGTGAGCAAAAGAGAATTCGAAGCCCTGTCTACCCTGAGGAAGAACGATAAAATAATAATCAAGCCAGCGGACAAGGGGGGAGGGATAGTCCTACAGGACAAAGAGGATTATCAAAAAGAATGTTTACGTCTACTGAGCGATAGACGCAACTACTTACCCCTACAAGAGGACCCTACAGATAGGCTAAAATCAACCATTCACGACCTGGTGAGCAATGCAGAAAATCAAGGCGACATCAGCAAAAAGGAAGCTCAATTCCTCACCACCACTACCAGTAAAATTCCGTACTTTTACACCATCCCTAAAGTCCATAAAAAATAAAGTACCACCTCCAGGACGCCCGATAGTATCGGGTATCGGGTCGGTGCTAGAACCACTCTCTAAATTTTGCGATTTTTTCCTACAGCCACTGGTCAAGGCTACCTCTACTTACCTACAAGACACCAAAGACCTACTGGTACAGGTAAAGGATTTATCATTTAATCCTAATACGGCTTTTCTGGTAAGCCTTGATGTAGAAAGCCTCTACACCAGCTTGCCACAAGAGGATACCCTGAAAGTATTGGAATCCTCCTTGAACGAGGGCACTTGGAACTTTGTAACACCAAAATCTTTTATCCTGAAATGCGCTGAACTCGCACTAAAGGAGAATTACTTTGAATATGAAGGTCAACTATACTTACAAACATACGGCACTTCAATGGGCAGCACATTCGTCCGAGCGTAGCCGGATTGTACGTTTTTAACTTTGAAAAAACTTACCTGTTCAACCCCGGCACACCACTTGCACAGCACATTCGCTTTTACAAAAGATACATAGATGATATCCTCCTAATCTGGGAGGGATCAGAAACATCTCTAAATGATTTCCTCAATTGGATAAATGAATGTGACACTAACCTCAGATTTACCAGCACAATCAGCAGAAACAACATCACATTCCTGGACCTGGATATCGCCCATGCTAACGGTAAACTGGAGACAAAAACTCATTTCAAAAGTACTGCTAAGAACTCCCTACTACACTATACGAGTTTTCATCCCCGAACATTAAGGGAGAACTTACCGTATGGACAATATCTGCGACTGCGCAGGAATTGTAGCAGTATAGCAGACTTCAAGCAGCAAGCTCAAGGGCTAACCACTAAGTTGCAACAACGGGGGTACCCTGACAGGATTACGAACAAGGCTAAGAAGAGAGCTCGCAATCAAAACAGAGACGGTCTATTAGAAAACATCTCCAAAGAAGACACCACAATCCCCTTGACATGTGTAACCACCTACAACCCAGTTTCTTGCCAAGTAGCAAAAATCATACAAAAGCACTGGCAAATACTAAACACTGGAAACCAACAATGGAAAAAAACCCTTTTTACGTACACAAGAGGCAAAAGTCTAAAAGATAGCCTAGTTCATACAAGACCGCAACAACTGCTAAAACCAAAAAACACCATACATAACGCATGGGGTCTCCCCAGGGTGACCAGCCATTACCCTTGCGGTGACTGTAGTGTGTGCCACCTAACCAAACAAACCAAAACTCTCGATTTGGAACCTGGCAAAGTGTGGGAGATACGCACACACAAGAATTGCAACACAGACAATGCCATCTACCTCATCACCTGCCCCTGCGGGTTGAGGTATGTAGGCATGACGAGCCGCAAAGTAAAAACAAGAATCTGTGAACACAGAAGCACAATCCGGTGCAAAAGAAATACAACTCGCATGACAAATCATTTCTTAGAACAAGGTCACACTACAAATGATATGGAGTGGGTAATAATTGAACATCTAGAAGTTGGGAATTGCAATATCCAACAACAGCTGCTGGAAAAAGAGCAACAATGGATCTATCGTCTGTCCACCCACATGAGAGGGTTAAATGACAATATACCATGGAACAGTCTAAGTAGACAGTAACATCAGACAGTAGCATACAGTATATGTACTCCTTCTAAGACAATCTAAAAA
Source organism: Calotriton arnoldi (assembly GCA_963921515.1). Taxonomy (NCBI): domain Eukaryota; kingdom Metazoa; phylum Chordata; class Amphibia; order Caudata; family Salamandridae; genus Calotriton; species Calotriton arnoldi. The sequence continues at coordinate 37,889 of CAWUFW010021979.1, read as the reverse complement.
CAACTGCCCCCAACTAACAAGTATTCCACTTGTCGATGCAGTGGGATAATCCATCACAATTATGAGAGGATGAGGCCATTATGTTAATATCTCGCAACAAACGGCTAATGAAAAGGATTCTCTCATTCTCCATGTTTCACCTGGCATCTTCAAGCGCCAGACGATAATTACATAAATCCAATGTGTAATGTACTTTTTTTGTATAGGCTACGCACTATTAGGTAAGTGTTCCCAGCCCTATACGACTGATCACTCCTTTTTTCAAAAACAGCTCTCGCTATAAACATCTGGCATCGTAACGCATTTTCAATGCGCCGCGCACCTTCAGACGAACTTTACCTCCGCTATGGCTGTCGCACACTAAAGGTGAGCGGCCTAGTGTTTCAAATGACGCCATTTTGCCGTAACGTGCTCTCGCACCGCGTCACCAGTCAGGAAGTACACCGGCCCAACAAGATTTAAAGACACGCCGGTAACCTCCCGCGAGGCACATCCAGTTTCAGAGGAGACCGGAATAGGTGTACATGCGGGCGAGCACCGAGATAAAGTAAGGTTTTTCCATGTAGAATCTTAGAGTGGCACACACTCTTCATTTTTACCTTTGCTTTTGTGAATCCGCCACTTGTGGACCCTGACTTTTGGCAGACTCTTCATCTAATCTTTTCATCCTCATTCAGAGTAATTAATAGGAGCTTACCCCTCCCTGGAACTGAACGGCCTGAAAAAAACCGTGATTAACGTAAATAATACGGCAATATCCTGTTTTTTCTGTTTCACACTTGAAAGCCGACATTACATAGCACGCGCAGTGCGCTCGCTAGTCACGCACAGAAGCGGCTTTGCAACCACTATAATCAGTCACTATCACTTTAGCGATAAGTGACACTTCACGCTGCGCGCACTCGCAATAAGAGAAACCGGCATGCTCACCACTTTTGGGCTACAAGCATGCTCGTTAACCCGCAGCCAACATCGCACATTTCACGGCGGCAGTTGACATAGGGTGCAGTGCACCTATGACCTGTTTTAAATTACAAGCATGTCCACTACAGTTGTAATCATGCCTGGAAAACGCGTATTGCTTGCATTTGTATGAATGACCATGCACGTATGAGTGACACCGAGTGTTTTTTAGTACCACTTGGGCTATAAAAGAATGGATGTTACAACCATAAATAGCCAATGTTTTTATATATGTTATATGTCGTATTGTCCTGTCTATTTTCTTTTTACAGGTATTTTATCATTGATGGATCCAGAAATACGGTTTGTCCATCCAGCATGATATGCACACCTTAGCGCGTGTGCTAAAAATGCATCAACACGTGGTGATAATTTTTACCACTCACCTTATTCACTTTTCACCACTATTAACTAGAGAGGTCCTGAAGAAAGCTCCTTGATTTTTACCGTGAGCTGAAACATGTTGACCAAGGGATAATCCAGACACAACTAGTAGTTCTGACACATTACCCATCTCATTCATTCATTTTTTAATATACCCTGGGCCACTGGGAATAAAGTATTGGTTAGTGAGTTTCCCAGAGGTATTTTTAATTTCACTGCACCTTAATACACCATCACATATAACACACAAAAAAACCTGCTCCACTGTAATCAGGTGTCGCAGCACAGCTGGGTAGCATTTGGCTACCCAGCTGAGAACCCAATGATGAAGCATGACACCAACTAGGTTGGTGTGTGAGGGTTCTTTTAAAAGCCCACTTGGTGCCCTACACTACTAGGGTGACCTAGCCACTCTTTAGTGGTCCGTCTTAGTTGTTTATTACATTATTAGTTTGGGACAAGGATGGCCTACATACTGTCCTAACTCTCCCCCTTGTTTACAGAGGCCCTACAGGCTAGTCATTTCTCAGAAGTCTCCAGCACCTGACTTTTGGCAGGATTCCCAAAACGTCTTTTTCCCTCGGACTGGGCATAAAAGACTCAAAAACCACAGTAAAACATCTGGGACTACCCTAGGGGTTCCCCATATAAAGGAGGTGCTCTTATGCAGCCATCCTCTGCAATCTACACTCTGATAGCCAAACCCCAATATTTACCTGACTCCAATATTTTTATCACCCCAAATTTACCTTCAGCAGCTTGCCTCTAGCACCCTTTATCTTGCAAGAAGAGTCAACACCCTTTTTAACATCAGGCCCAACAAATATTAGAGTAATTATATAAATGACTGGTTTCACTCAATAACTGAGTACTAGATCGATGAAAGTTAAAGCAGATGCAATGACATGTAGGCTGAGATACAGAGTACATAGTTAGAATTCAGAAATTGTCTCAAGTCTCAATAAGCAGCAGAAAGTCATAAAGACAGCATCTCTAATAGAACAGGAAGTCTCTCAATAATCAGACAGCATCTCTAGTCAGGGGAAGTCTCTAGCTCACCCCTAAAACCAAGGGTATTTATACACAATATACACATAAGTAATAAGAAAAACTGCAAATACAGCATGGCATGACTAGTGATAACACATATTGGACAAATCAGAATCACGATCATCAATAAAACTATTATAGCACAAACCCCTTTCTATGGAAGAGAAAATCTTTCATTAGCTTCCACAGCAAAAACATATTCCGGAGATATTCAACACAATATGAAACATTTTCAAACAAAGACTCATACACTAGTGTATGCTAGTAAACCTGCATTGGAACTTCCAGCTGAAGTGTCCTTCAGAAAGATACCTTAGGAACATGATAAAATGTTTCATTCACAATACATGCTCTCTAAGGAAAATAACCAATTGCGTCACTGCGTCCTGTGCTCCGCGAAAATTGTGAGAAGGGAAGACACGCAGGGGTACATTGATTGGGTGGGGTAATGAGCAGAACAGATGAACAGAACAACAGATAGCATTCATTTTATTAAAATGGTGTCACTACGAAAATGTGGCATTACTAAACTATAGTAATAAACACACTTTTAAACATCTAAATAAAATCTTTTAAGTGTGCATTATAGATTCATCAGTGATGACTATCTTCATTATTATAATCGTTAGTATTCAAAAATGATTTTCCACCCAAAATTAGCAGATTTAAAAATGCTTCCACAAATGGCTACACTATTTGTGCTTTTGTCCATGATGTACATGCACTGTATTCTTGTCCTCAATGACTAAAATACTGTATATTTTTAAAAATAAATATTTGTATTGGCATTTTAGTAATATACATCTTCAGAACATGCACAGTACCACCTTCCATTATACCTAGAGGTACCTCCACAGGATGACCAGAGTCACCGTGTGGGGTTCCAGAACAAGTGCCTCCAAAATACATAGCACAGAATGCCTTGAGAACCATTTGAATTACAATGCATAAAACCCAATGAACCAACTTACAAGTTAAACTCCCCCCTTCTCCATGTTCTTGCTCAGTACACATGCACATTTCAAAGGAAAGCAGACCATACAACTTAACCCAGGTTGGGCAGCCCTCAGGCCACTTCCAGCTGCCGTTGTCAGGACCAAGCTCTTGATCATGTCATTGTATCCCTCTCAGATTGTGGAAGTGTTATATCCTGCCAGGCCCCTTGTCACTCACACTCCCCGGTGCCATGGAGGCAGTGGGATCGGCAATATCAAGGTCATGTATCATGGCATTGCCTGCCCGCAGGATGTCTGCTAGTTTATCATCTCTCCTTACTTTTTTCATATTTGCTTCCTCCGCCCCAGCCCATTCCATCATATCTTGCAGCCAGTCCACAGTCAGGGGGGTTCTCAGGCTTAGCCTCCTGATGGCTGAACGTCGTATGGCCAGAGCCAGTCCAAGAATTGCAAAGTTCATTCTAAGTTTCCTGCATTTTTTAACAGGCACCAATCCCAACAGGCATTTTTTCAGGTCCCTAGGTATCACCCACCCATCCCGTAAGGCTATGTAGGTGTCCAAGTATCTCATCCCAGTAATAAACAATCTGTGGGTAGCTCCGTACAACGTAAAAGAAGTCCACCATTGCGAACCCGCAATGTGTGCATCCCGCACTCCTGGTGGGGTAAATAGCATGTAGGTGCTTGGGTGAGAGGTATGTGACTTGTACTATACTATACTATACTATAATGAGTGAATTTGAAGCGGGTATTGGCGGAGACCTCCCGCTCCCCTCTATGAACCACTCTGCAGGCATGATAGGGAACCCACTAACTTGCTGCCATATTGCATCTACTTTAAGGGGGGGCCTGGGCCTGTCTGCTTGTAGGGTGCAGTATTTATGAGTAATGAGTCTCCAGCCTCCCGTTTGCGTTAGTAGTGATTCAAGTGTCTGCGTAGGCTCAGGGGCATCCAGGAATCTATGCCGTGGCTGCCATTTGGCATACTGAGGGATTCGACCCGCGCCTAGCCTAAATGTCTCAGTTACCTCCTGCATAGTGACAAAACAGACCAATGGATACAAGTCCCCCAAAGTGATACAGCCCCCCTCCCGCCAGAAAGCCATGGACATGGATCACTCTATTTGTGAAAAGAGCCAGATTTTCAATAGCTCCAGCTCTGGCGCATAGGGCGCCCTGCAGAGCCCTACCCACACCGTCCTCTCCCAGAGTCTACACACCACCCTCAAAATGTGTGGCATTATCTCAGACATTCCATTACCCAACAGCAACAGGGCCCTCCTATAGAGTGAGCCAGCAGTGTTTTCTCTCAATTGGGCTCCTCATTAAACCAGTGCACAGCGTACTGTAAGTGTTATGCAAGATAATACAGCTCGAGGTCTGATACCTCCATACCACCTCTATCCCAGCCAAGCTTCAGTGTGGTGAGCCCTACACTACACATTTTCTCAGCCCACATTAAGTCCACTATCAACTTGTCCAGCTCCCTAAAGACACTTCGGGGTATCTTGTACATGGTTCCCTGCAACACAGAAAGACACTGGGGCAGCACCACCATCTTAGTCAGGGCAATCCTTCCGATTAAGGCGATACTCTACATTTACTTACATCTGTCAAGTTGTCAAATCAATCACAGGTGAATCGTAAGTTGTGAGATTCAAGTTACGTCTGGTTGCCACTTGTCCATCATGCAACATGCTATGATGATGCAACTGATCTTTACTAATGCGGTCCCCTCCCAACACATGCAAACATCAAAATCCACTTTTTAGAAGTCCAAAAGTCCCTTCAATGGAATTTCTTATTATGGTTCAACTCTGCATTGTTTTGCATGGTGTATTTGGGTCAATAGTCATTGCTTCAATGGGAATGCTCCTGAATGGGAGAGACAGTTAATAACGAACAAGCTGTCACAGCATTGTGAAACTGTAAAGATTAAACTAAAGAACTGTATCATGCTACAGCAAATGTATAGAGAGGACATACCATGTTTTAGACATAGACATAACATCACTTATCATTCTCGCACTCATTTTCTTGCAGCATCTATACATACAGGCAAAATACAAGTACTACTCACTCAATAACCGGTTGCTGTCCTGCTGCCTGTCCATTATGAAGTATGGAATGCTACTGCTCTATAGTACATATAAATCATGTGAGGACCTAGTAACATTTATCAGTGTGTGATAATTAAGTATGCATCATGAATCATTTGGACATTCAAAGAAGATGTAATTTTCCTGGTGCAAAACATTTCTTAATTTGCTTGGGATGGATGATCCGTATGTGTGTGTAAACAATAGCACCTGCCATATGAGGAAATGAAGACAGGGAAAAGAAATCAGCTTTGCTAGTAGTCAACTCCTCTGTGCCTTTAGGAAATCAGAGAGAGTGGGACATGTCTCTTAGCAGGGCTTTGAGAACTTGCTTGAAGATCTGAGGGAAATTTGGCTGGAATTACATTAGCCCCTCGGAAGGAGCCAGTTATGCAGAAATGAAAAACAGTCAATAGCCTGACCAGTGGTAAAACAGCTGTATGGATACTTGTTTGGGCTCCAATTCTGTCTTGATCTGATCAAGAATGTGTGCCATGGACTACTTATTCAAGTGATAAAGCTTCATCACATATCCATGCTCATATCAAACATATTCACTCTGTCTTTAAAAATATGTTCCCCCCCCCTCTTCTGTGGCAGCACTGGTACAGGCTGCTATTCTTCAGCAACCTGCTGAGCCCTGCATCTTCAACAAGATATTTCTGTATACCAAATTCCAATATTTGTAGTCTAGTCTGACAGGGCAAGTGTGGCACACATTATTGAGTACTTTTAAAGTCAAGCCTTTCAGAGAGTATAAGCTGTGTGTTTGCAAACGACCTATTATGGGCTTACCAAGAACTTACACAGGCTTACAGTCCAATCATAGCTTACCATTGATTGGCATTATTGTCACTCTCATTTCCTTACTTCTTATTCAGTGACTTTCCTTGTCTCAGCTTGTCCATATTGTGTTTGTTCCTCCCTGGAGCATAGCCGCTTTACTATATCTCTGATTGGATGGCAACTATCCTACAACAGCTCACTTTTAGTGAACTTTGTTTTTATGGTTAAGCATGTGTTTTTCAGCTCTCTCCTTCTCTCACCCATGTGCTCCCCCAAATGCCAACCTCCTGAGCTCTGTATTTCTCTTTCGTATAATTCACCCTCATCTTTTCATTCGATGTTGTTCTCACATTCGTGTGCTTCTCCCCTGCTCCTGTGTTGCTGTCACTTTCATGTGTCTCCACCAACTCAACACACTCTGGGCCCGATAATGAATTTCGGCAGTGTGGGAGCGGGCGGTACGCCACCAGCATGCCCCTGCACCACCGAGACTCACCGCCACCTGCCTGCCAGATTACGCCTAAAAAGTTATCTGTCGGGCAGACGGCGTGGAGGTGCTTCTTTCAAAAGCGGTGGTGCCTTTGAAAAAGGCACCACACAACAAGGGTCCTGCACGGCATGGACTCAAAAGTCCCTGCCGTGCAGGAACTGGTGTGCATGCACACAGGGAGGCACATGTTATGGCCCCCCTGTGTGCATCCACATGTGGAGGAGGCAGGGCCCCCTTTGTTTCCTCTCCACCATGGTGTACATGGAGGAGTACCCTCCATAACACTGCCGGCGGAGAAGAAACTCGTAATATGCTTGGCGAGACCGTGACGGTCCCGCCAAGCATATTGTGGTCTCTGACCACCGCGCCACCTCCAGGGAATGGTGGTTCCCTGGCAGTGGTCCCAGGGCGGTCTGACCGCCCAACTCTTAATGGGGCGGTAGGAACGCCGGTGCATCGGTTGCTTGACCGCCATCGCTGCGCCCCGCGATTTTGCCAGTCCTCGAGCTGCCAGACTCATAATCGGGCCTTCTGTGTTCTTCTTTACCCCACTCTGTGCTCTATGCTCTTCTTTCCATGTGTGCCTCTGCCCCTCCCCGCCATGTTGCTCTCACACCCATGCAGTTCTTCGTAACACCCCACACCACTGTTTTTTTTTTTATTGTCCTTTTGTGCTAAAAAATCTTTTTTTAAATTTTATTTAATGAGCCTATTGACATCTGCCATCTTAGATGGGTAATTAAAAAGTTAGAAAATGCCATCTCCTTCAGTCTGCTGGCATGCCCGTGTATAATCGTGCATGCATGCGCACACCAGTGAAATGATGCGTTATCAAGAATTTTTACAAATTCTTTTTTGATAATGCTTGACGATGCTGCACAACATCACAAAATAGCTGAACTCTGTAGCGCATCGCCAAAAGGTGCTGGCAAAGCCAATAGGTCCCAAAGGCGAGACTTACTGACTTTGACAGTACTTGTTTCTTTCTGAAGTTGTTGTTCCAGTAACTTAAATGCAGAGTAAAAAAGAATAATGTCTGCCGGAATGAAAGAGTTGTCAATTTATTAGAAATTTGCATTTACAATAGTAACTGCCAAACAATTCTGAATTTGGCAACTCTTTCATAAAAAAGATGCAGCATAAAGAATGGTGCTGTCACAAATTGCGAATGGCAAACCAAATATATTTTTCATTAACGAACATACGCAGCTGGAGAGTATGACAGAAAAATGTTGTATTTTGCTACAATGATTTATGGGAAATGGGAAGCCCTGTTACATGCCTGCCAAGTGAAAGATCCGCAGGCTTTCTGGAAGGCTGTACATGACGGCCTCTCCAAAGGTTCCACTTCCAATAAAGTCACCTTCCTTATAGGCCCAGAGGAATGGGTACGTCCCTTTAGCAGTATTTACCACTCCAGCAATCCTACTCTGGAAAGAGGCTTTGAGGAGTGCACGCTTTCCCTGACCATCCAATTCTCTCATGAAGAGGTCTTTGATGCCATAAATAATAGTCCCTCCAAAAAAGCTCCAGGCCCCCATGGGATTCCTATGGATATACACAATAAAATGCGGGATTGTGGGCTCCTTTGCTTACCAACGTCATCAATTCCGCCTGCAATGAAGGGTTTCCATCCTCCTGGCGTGTCTCTATTATCGTGCAAGCTTTAAAAAAGGGTAATGCGATGGACCCAAAGTGCTATCGTCCAATCTCGTTACAGGATTCTACCATTAAAAGTTTTGGAAAGATAGTTTTGGACAGGTTGCTCCTATAGTGCAAGGAAAGGAATATCCTTTCCCAGGTGAAATGCAACTTCAAAAAGGCCATAGAACTATAGAATAATGTTTAAATCCACATCTATTAGTTTCCAAGTATTAAGTTGCCAAATCTAGCACCATTCACCTAGCATTTATGTATCTTTCATGCGCATCCAATTGTGTTATTAGTTCCAGGTTTTGGGATATTTTAAGTACTCTGGGCATTGAAGAGGGTTTGGTGACATTCTTGCGGTGCCTTCACATGGACCTGGCTGTCTCCGTGAGGTATGGGATGGAGGTGAGGGTTCTGCCCCTTTCCCAGTCAAACATGGGGTATGTCAGGATTGTGTGATGGCACCCATCCTGTTTTCACTTTATATAAATGGATTGGAAGCAGCTTTGATGAATTCAGGGGCTGATGTTCCAATGGTTAGTAAAAGTCCTGTTCCTGCGCTCCTATATTCAGACAATGCTGTGCTGTTAGCCGGAACTGCCAATAGTCTTAAGGTATTGATTTCTTCCTTTGTGCTGTTGTGAAGGATTTAGAGCTGGAAACCAATTTAACTAAAACTTTTACTATGGTTTATGGCCCTAAAAATGTCAAAACTTGCTGCATCAACATTGGGGGAAGGATTATTGAGAAAGTGACCCAGTTCCCATATCTTGGCATAATGTATGATAGCGCTTGTATTTGGACCCCATGTATCAATGATAGGAAGAACCACTTTTTTCATGTAATTGGCACCATTTTTTCTCTTGCCTCTTCCATTGGCAATAAACCCATCCTCCCTGTGCTTAAAATATATAGGAGGAAATGTCTGCCTATATTGGCTTATGGAGCAGGGGTTTGGGGTTATAGACAAGTAAGTAGTGTCCAATCTGAAGAAAATAGGGCGTGCCGTCATCTCATGGGGTCCCTTTATCAACATTGCACTTTGCTATTCATCAGGAACTGGGTATGGAGTATATTGAGGACTAGATACATCTTGCTATCCTGTTATTGTGGTGCTGAATTTGGTAGCAAGAGGATGCTAGCCTAAATAGGGAAATTATCCTGCACTGCCTGTCATGTGACTATGGGAATAGGATAGCCTGGCTTAGACAGCTCGGGCCTTAGGATACCCATCGATTTTTATGAAAAACCCTCACACATTAGTAAAGAGGACAGAGGATAGATCAAACTGTTTTCTCTCAAATAGAAGGGCCCAGAGAGATGGTAGAGAATTATTGAAGCCCACCGGTGGGAATTGTTGTTTCATAGAAACTTTGCTGGGGTGGCACACTACTTGCATTTTGTACCAGGTACTTGGGAACGTACACTGTTGTCCTGTTTTAGGCTAGGCTCAATTAGGTGGCTACTTAGTTTCCCACAAGGTCAATTTGCTGCTTCTGATGTTTGCACTTGTCCTTGTGATGAGATGTCACCTCAGACCTTCTACATTTTGTCTTCCTCTGCAGAATTTATCTTCCTTTGACTAGGCGTTACCTGTTGCCTGTTTTAAGGAAGTATAATGTTAACAAGTGTAGAGTGGCGCTGTTATATTTGATGCAACTAAGTTGTCTTGATGTTTGTATAGCAGTAGGCTCTTTTCTGAAAAATGTACTTTATTTGTATAATTCACTGATGTTTCAATGCTTGTTTTTTGCCTTTATTGTACATTTTTATCAAATGTTTTTATTGCTTTTGTATGAGGGGTTTTATGTATATTTTGTGTCTTTTATGATCATCTGTGAAAGTGTTCTAATATAGATATTGATTTATTGATTTTTCTTAAATCGGGGTCTGACTTTTGATGAAACCTCACAGCGCTCCTAACAAGGGATGGGAGGGACACCTAAGTCAATAAAGTAAGGTGTACCTAACTAAGTAGTAACATAGGGGCCTATTATGATGGCGGAAGGCCCGCCACCGCCAGCCGTGCGGTGGCGGGCCCTCCGTCATCGGACGTCGATTTCCCCCCACCAAATCAGGATGGCGGGGGAAATCAGCCGGCGACCGTGGCGGGCGCAAAGACCGCCCGCCACTCATCCGCCAGAGGCAATCGCCCCGATTGCCTGGCGGATGGTCCCCAATGCGCAAAATGGTGGCGGTGCCTGGCAGGCACCGTCCGCCAAATCACAATGTGGGCTACAGTCAGCCTTTCCATGGCGGTGGAACCGCCATGGAATGGCTGGCAGGGATTGGTTTCGGGGGCCCCTTGCGGGCCCCCCCTAGGTTTGGGGGGAGGTATTTGTGCACTGGGGGGTATCCATGGTACCCCCCGACATTTCCATGCACAAGTTGGCAGGCACCGCGTGGTGCCTGCCACGTTGTGCATGGAAATGCACGACACGGCCATTTAACATTTAACATTGCGGCGGGTGCAATGTTAAATTGCTGGATGTGACCGCCACGTTGGCGGTCGCATCGTAATTAGGGGTGCGGGACCGCCGCCTCACAGGCGGGCGGTCCCGATCCCGCTACGATGGCGGGCGGACTCAAGTCCGCCCTCCATCGTAATCGGCTCCATAGTTCTGAATGGCTGCACTGTGTGATTATTTGCATTCAACAGTGCCTGCAGATTGTGCTCTGTCAACTCCTACAATACTCTGCACTTTCAGACAAAGTGCACCTTAATAAGAAAATCTGCATCTTTTCCAAATGACTGATGAGTGACGGCTTTTTATCTCTCAATTGAAATGTAATTAGGTTTTGTCTTTTTTGTGGGTGTAGGAGTAAGCCAAGGACATTTTCCACACAGTAGAGGATCTGTTGGGGCTCACTGGTAGAGAAAACTGGACTTCTTCAGGCGTTTTAGGCTTCCTGCTTGGATGTTCCAGGATAATTTTACTCGACCTATTTACCCTTCGGTTTCAAATGCACCACACAGAACACACATAAATCTAGGGTGTGGTGTTGGCACCTAGTATCACCAAGGTGATCAGAGTGATTTGAGGTTGTCATGCTTTTTAGTAGAATACAGCTTTTTTACTATTGTTTGCTGTTTTTTGATTTTCAGTTCAACAGGTCTCAGTGTTTTAGTGTTGTTATCCTGATGTATGAACCATAGACCTCCACTACAAGCCTTCAATCTGCTATGTGTACATCACTTCACACATAAAAGTAGTTTATTCAATGTAAATATATAAACTTCCTAAAATTCATTTAGTTCTCAGACAAAATCAACTGCATACGTGCATTGTTCTCAACTAAACAATCCTTCAATTCAAATAATTGCCACGTATGATATATATAGCAGTACAAATTTATAGTACATTTAGAGAGAAGACGAATTGGCAGTTTACAGTTGCCCTTTAACCTTTGCCCCTGAAAAGTGGCCTCTGTTGAGGATACAAATGGGTGTCACATGAATGCACAACTGAGAACTAGTTACCCAAACCATAGTGTCCAATAAATTACATCATTTTGCACCATTTACAATATTTTATTGTCTTTGTACATTACATGTCATTATTGATATTTTGTGTTATAAACTGCAAATATTCAAATCGTGTTTAATTAGCAACATAGGGTGGAAAGTATTTATTATCATGGAATAACATAAAACCTTAGCTCCGTTCAGCATATGGTAACATTTAGCTTTCCAAAATGTCCATACTTTAGTTGCATCATTACTGCCATTGTTTGGCTTAGTTAGTGACATGAAACTCATCTTAAAGAAAGCCTACTGTCCTCAAGATGGAGCGTCTCTTGAACTTTGAACATCATTTATAGTTTGATATAAATTTGGCAAAGCATAATTTCTTTATGTCTTGGTGTCTAGTATCTCACGGAAATTTGCCTCATTTACAATTTCTAATAATTTTGGGTCTGGGAATGCTCTGCTATAACTTTTCATGAGAGTGGTTACATTCATCCTACGCAATCATAGTTCCTTGTTCTTTCATCAGGATTGGATATGAAATATATCAAAATCAACGAAACCCGTAATTTTATAAGAATAATCAAAATATATTTTAACACTAGATTTATATCTTGACTATTGCTTTCATTATGTATTAAGATAGGTAAAGGAATCATAACTCAATGCCTCTACCCTCCAAGACTTTTTAAAATAACTTTAAGCACATATTAAACCAGGAAGAATATCTTTTATCGCCCAATATGTTTTCCCCAACATGCCAGAAAGAAAATGTTAAACTTCGATCTTATTAAAGGAATAGCACTGAAGCTACATTCTATGAATTGATTTGTCTTTTTAGAGTGGGCGGATGAGTTTGGCTCATAACGTGCTTCCAAAATATAGTTTCTATTTATTTACAAGTCTGTCACAGCAGGTGAAATGCTAAATATCAACAAACAGTAATATGGTGTGTGACATAGGCGATCAAAAAAGTCGAACTATTTATATACAGGCACCATCCTCAAACAAGGTGGCAATTTAACAATTCACAAAAGAAGATTTAGACATGCTAGAACAACCACAGATATGTCGACGCTTCAGACCAAATTATAGCAAATATGGTGACTAATATTCTGGATCAGTATTAGTACAAGACACTAGAAACTGTCAAAAATTGAATACTAGTATCAGGCTAACTATTTTCATAACAACTGCCAGCGATAATCAAGATCATTAGTTACCTCATATAGAATATGAATGAAAGCCGTGTAGGTCTATGGATCCAAATGACTGCAGATTAAGGGGCGTGGTCACAACAAAATGGCAGAGTGTGGTGTTTACGCCACAGTTAGTAATGCCGCGCTCCGACATTCTGATAACGCAAGGATGCAGCTTATTTTCAATAATACGCACAACCCTGTGTTTCTCCTAGCGCTGATGCTAAATTTAGCTGCCTAGCACCAACGCAGGCACCCTTGCACCTTAGTGCCATAGTGCGTTGCAGGGAATGATTGTTCATGTACATAAATAATCACTAATGGCAGAATGCAGCACATATAGAAACTGCAACTCATCATTATTTAATGATTGTTTATGTTCAGGAAGGGACACCTTCCTGCACATGAACGCTCACTAATGGCGATTTACTCTTTCTATGTGTGCTTCAGAATGGAGCACACATAGAAACAGCAAAAACGAGGAGAAATTAATAATTTCTCCTCGTTGCACCAGTTTAAGACCAGGTTTTCCCTGGTCTTGTTTTTGTCTCTGCCCCATATCTACCCCAGCCTTGTAAATAGGGGGCAGTGTCAAAAAGCAATGGGTGTTGCGGCAGAATGCCCACTGCAACACCCATTGCCGACCCATTTCACACTAAGTGCTGCATGAATAGGTGCATTATTTACAAGGTGGCGTTAAGCCATGTTAAGGGGCTTAACGCCACCTTGTAAATAAGGTGAAGGGGTTATCGCCACCAAGACGTCAAAAAAAGTGACGTTCTGGTGGCGATAACCCCTTGTAAATGTGCCCCTTAAGGTCTTGTTTAGAATTTGAAGGATGGAATACACCATCAAAATGTGATGGTTATCCTGTCTATTCTATTACAAGAGCCTGACTATAGTGCAATTATAATACGGCGGACAGGATATCCACTACGTTTGTGACAGAGTATCCCATCTGCCAAACTCTGAAAAGGCCCTCTATAATCAGAGACTCCCAAGGAAGTGGAGTTATGAGAATTAAAGGAGCTACTTTGGGATTAGAAAATGAATCACTGCTGAAAGGAGCACAGAATGTTGGCAAATTTGAAACCTGCAAAAAAATCGCACAATTAAATAGTACTTTTAAGACTCACTTCAAAAAGAAGACTAATGGGTATCTTCCATTGGATGAGACAGTTACCACCATTGTGTGAAATAAACGAGAGCAAGCATAGCTTGTTTTCTGTAACCAAGCAATGTGTAATTCAAAGAGAAGTACAGTTGTGCTACTTCATTGATCAAGAACACAATATACTGTTTTATATGTACAAATACAAAACAGAGGGGGAATACTCATGTCTGTAAGTGGTGCAGAAGGTGCACAAGTCAGTCTGGGATACCAGACCAATGAAGGAAATTAAGTTTGTGGATGTTTGCTGTCGGACATGAAAAGCAAATATAAGCATCTTCTGTATCTTTGAAAGGAGACAGAACAGATTAGAAACTCCATAGTTGGGCTTCTGCGTGGTCCAAGAATGCGGGACCATGATTATATTTATAGAGAGAGAAAGAAGCAGATTTTTTTTTATCTGGATGCAGTTGGGTGAATAGCAAATATTTCACTGATTTAAAGTTTGAAACAAGAAGCATTCAATGTTATCCAAAGTATGGTAGTACTCATTTCACCCGATTAGGAAAATTAGAAATATGGTTTTCCACAATGTTCAGCAATCCCTCCACTGCAACCTCAGTATGCCCAATGCTTGAGCTGGTGACATCTCTGCAGTCATGAGTCTGCCGTTCTGCAGCAGACAAGTGGGCATGAGCCACTGGTGTCCAGAATAATACTGTTAAAGTTCTTTAATTCTACCAATGACAGGCTTTAAGGTGCATATGCACAACCTGCATTGTGTAGCACCTTTAGTAGCACAGGAGAACTATTCACTACAAAATGCTATACACTAACCTATGTGCAGAGGTCTTTGCTTCTCCTGTTTTTTCGGTTTGGAGATCTCTAACCAGAATGCCGAGATCTTTGCATATGTATGTACATGTTTTAGAAGTACATGTTGGAGGGTCAGGGGAGTGGCTAGTAAATGGAGAATACATTCTACAAAATGGGAGGGATGTGAGGAGTAAGAAGGGGTTTAGGGAGGGTTATTAAGGGTTTAAGGAGGGACATGCACTTATCCACAGAAGAGTATGCCCATTCCTATTCACAATCTCTCCATACATAGTTACTACAGCCAACAAGCACTCCCACAGAGCCAGCATTATTGTCACACATATCCTCTGACTTTGAAGTCAGAAAAAGAAAAGTACACATCAAGAACCCTGGAAGACAGAGTCCGACATTTGATCTCTGTCTTTGAATGGACAGCAAATGCAACAAGATAAGAACAAGATTTAAAGGCCTGTTTACACAAATCGAGCACTGGTAGACAAATACAGTAAAAAGGGTTTGGATAAGGGAAGGGACGAACTTGAGGTAGGCAACCTAAAATAAAAAGAGCTAGCAAATAGAAAGCAAGCAAATGTGAGTTGCAAACCACAAAGCCAATGGTAAGCAGTGGGCAGGATGCATTCCCAGGGAAGCTTTCTGAATGTCCCCAAGATGTCGTTAGCAAGCCAGACAGCAGCACGTCTAGTAGGCTTCGGCCTAAAAAGGACCCAAAACAGTTGTTAATGTAATTCAGCTCAGACATGGATTAATTTGAGCACTACACATGGCCAGCTACTGATACTGCATTACCCTCTCATATAAAATAATTAAGGCCGGAACTTAAAATAGAACCCTATAAGATATAATGTTAAAATACATTAATTTCTACTTTTAAAAAAGAAACATAAATGTCATTTATTATTAAAAAATACTCATACATAAAAATAAATAAATATTATTTTACTTCAAACAGTTTAATAATGTTTTTTAATTTGAAAACATTTTGTAACATTATTATTTAGAAAATAGTTATATTAATGTAAATTAATATAAATAGTTTACTTTAGGTGGGCATTTTTTAAATAATTCATTACGAAATGTTAGTAAATTTATTATATTTAAATTGATTCATTGTTTAATACAAAATTAAGTTAATAGTGCTGTAGTATTTTTTTTATTTTGTTCTACATTTAAAATAAGTATATAAAATTACTTGACATTAATACATCACATAAAAATATATTTTTTTTAAGCATAGAAAACTTTTTTTAAAAATCTAATAACTTACCATAGTGAAATCTCTACCAGAGTAGTGGAGGACTCCACTTACATGTGAAAAGTTACTAGTAGTAATTTTAAACTGGTAAATTAGGTTCTACCTCCTGAAATCAGGGGGTGGAGACATATAACTCTACACTTTGTGGTCACTTTTCTTCGGAAATGGAGAATAGCCAAAAGTAGTAAAGTGACTACAAAGCATAAGACTAAATTTACAACTGTAGGTTTACTTTCACATAAATTTGTCTTCATGAATAGGCCCCAAATTATGTAAGTTGATAGCACGGGCAGCCACTATCAGTATTAGGAAGAGAAAGTTAGTGTCTGGGGAATTTTGCAACCATGGCTCTGTGAAGGCAGACACTACATCCCTTGGTAAAGTGGAGGGCCTAACATGAGGAGCTTTGGGTAGTTATCAGTAAGTGATCTGGAAGCTTACATGGTGACTGTAAGACTTCTGGTGACCTTGAGCACTAATGCAACACTCCACTAACAGGGCATTTGCCTGGTTTGAGGTAGAAAAGGATGGGGTTGGGCTCTCCAACTAGCAGACAAAGCATGAAAGTGCCAGTGAATGCTGGTCTGGAACTGCAGCTGAATGATCTTGCTGGAAATTACTATTGTCTGAAGTAGCATATGGTGGTGGCTTGGGAGGATGGATGTGGTGGAGGTGAGACAATGCATCTGGGCATAAGTCTTGGTAGAGTTGGTGCAGTGGATCCTCAAGACACAGGTAGGTTTGATGAGTAAAGCATCGAGGCATCCCAGCAAATAAGAGTGTTAGAAGTGGGGTCTTTAGTTGGCAGTCGTTGCACCCTGTCCAAGTAGAGACCTTCACTCTTGTCAGGGTAATGGATTCACACAGCTAAGATAACCCCTGCTCACTCCCTTCATAGCTTGGCATGAGCAGTCAGCCTTATCTCAGAGGCAATGTGTAAAGCATTTGTACATACACACACAGTAACACAGTGATATCACTACAAAAGGAGTCCACACCAGTTTAGAAAAATAGCCAATATTTATCTGAATAGAACAAGACCAAAACAACAAAAATCCAAGATACACAAGTCAAGATTTCAATTTTAAAAGAATAAATGCAATTGAAGTTCCTTGAAATCACTGAAGCGCTTGGCTGAGGCAATGTACCTGAGAAGTGTCGAAGCACGAGGAGGAACGGCAGTGGGAGACAAATAGAAACTCCTCCCCTGGAAGTATTCTCAAAGCCATCAATGAAATGTGATCCTCATTTAGGGGGCAAAAATTGAAGTAGTCGGGGTGGAAGCATAGCTGCTGAGAGAGAGAGAAATGGACCCCAGAAATATTCTTTCTTGAAAAAGAATTATTTAGTGAGGTTACAGAAGCACGGTAAAGGGCAGGTGGCAATAGGGATATATGTGATACTTCACTAGTGCAAGTATGCCTGAGCTTCACTAAACAAAAGAACACATTTATTGTTTGTTGCAAAAGCAATGAAAGATAGATTCATCATGCGCACCACTACATGATTGTGAACTTGTGGAGTACTGCTTAGGTAACTGACTACATGTTCGTTCTTGCACATTGGCCTTTTTTAAGACACTTGAGCCCAGAGCATCCACACCTTAACTGTAATGCAGAGTATTTGTCAGCATGCAACATCTAATATGTTTGGCAAGGAAAAAGCACATGCAGCTGATAATCTTCAGATGAAATTCAGTGCCAGAATTTTTGAATATTGGAAACCAATGCCCTTCACTGTTAATTGTATTGCATAGATAAGTGGCAGGGACAGTGCATGTACACTGGGAAATAGTACTTCTATTTTCCCTATTTTCCTTTGCCTGATCCCCATTGTGCAAACCTTCAAAACTAAACCAGAGGTTTCTGATATAATCACCAACTACAAAGATATTTTGGCCTTTTTAGCCCTTCTCTTAATGCCCAGAAAGACAAAAGAAACTGCAGAGGGATGATGGCGTTATCAGTTATTGCCATATAGAAAGGTTCTGCATATCATACTGACCTGGATGCCCAGCGCATACCTGAAACTTAATTCAACCACAACAGAATTCCTGTTATTTGCCAAGAATAGCAAGAAACAGTACAAACCTAGCCCCAATCTGCCCCTCTCAGCCACTAGACACTAGGGTTTTTTTTAAAAAAAAGAAGAGGTGTTGGTGGCCCACCCAAGCATTGGCCCATACTCCCACCCAATAACAGCCCCATCAGTCTTTCTGCCCCCCTGAGTTGCAGATTGGGTGTTTGCCATAAATCTGCTCCACTGGGAGGCAGAAAGCCACTGCACACAAGGTAAAATTTGTGAATAAAAAGAAGGGGTGGAGCTGTCTTCCCAGACATCGAGACATGCCCCCACACTATAACTGCCTTGTAGTATGTATGCCACCTCTTGAGGGTAGATAGCTCACTAGACTTCAGGGAAAATTTGTTACAAAAATTATGGAGTGGGGCGGCCAACCCAAGCATCATGCCTGACAGCACCCCTAAAAGACTTAAGCCCACCTGAGGAGGAGACTGGGGATTTTATCCCCAATCTACTGTCAGGTGCAAAAAAGCCTGCTAGACATCAGTGATATTTGTTTAGAAAACAATATGGTGTGAAGTGGCTTGTCCAGGCATCGTGTCCGACCCCACCCTTAAGATCCCCACAGTCTTTCTGTCACCCCTGCCCCCTTGGCATCAGAAAGCCCACTACATAAAGCATGGCCCGCATTGGACCACGCTCCAACCGCCAAAGCCCCTTCAGGATTTCAGTTTGCCCTGGGAGAAGACTGGAGGATTTAACTCAAATCTGCCTCCAGGGGCCAGACAGAAAGCCCACTGGATGCCAAGGATATTAAAAAGAAATTGGGTTGGGACAGGCCAGTCCTGAAAAGCAGACTTCAACCTCACCCCTAAAGCCCAAACATTCTTTCTGCCCCTTGTGACCTAGAGCATCCCCATCTTCATGGCAAGCAAGAAGAAATGTTGATTCGTACAGACTTCGTTTTGACTCATAGATTGACAAGCAGAGAGGGGTAAGCAATTTCCTCTACCTTGCCATTCTGAATGGCTTTACTATTCAGACTACGGTTCATCTAGCAAGTAGGTAACCCTACCAAAAATGGGCATATCTAAAACCTAGAGCCCAAAGGGAATCCGAGGTTGTGTGGCATCCGTAGATTCCAGCATGTTTTCCCAGGGACATCGATCTTAAAATACAGTTAAGCTTGCTGGTGGGTGCTTATTTTGCCAAAGAGAAAAAAGGATATATATATCGCCGTTACCAGATCAATGGTACAGCTTGGGGCAAAACGAGTGCCACATCAGTCCTTGCTGGCTCAAAAAATCGCATATTTTACCAAACAGGGTCCCAAGAAAATCAGGCAACCACCATCGGTATTGTTAACTGTGGGGAAGGGTTGCCCAGGGAGTAGCATGCTCCCACAGGTGCCCCACTATAAATTCTTATTTGGTCACCCTAAGTCTCCTGAGGCACAAAATAGTGAAGGTGCAGAGATTTCTTTAATTTTTGTTAGGTCTTTTGGTGCTTGGGTAGTTGTCCAGAGGTTTTGTGGTTTGAGGTTTTCTCTCTCTCCCTTTCTCTCTCTCTCTCTTTTCCCTTTTGCTCATGGGGGCTCAATCCCCCATTGTGCGTGACTTTAGCACTGTGTGCAATAATGTACTTTTCATTTTCATTAAAAAAAGCACTGACTGGACAGCAAATGATTGAACTTTGTTTGTGGGGTGCGGAGTTCTGAGTCTCTAGTGTAGCCTATAGTACCTCCCCTTCAACTGCTCTGCTTGCTGCTCTGAGAGTTAAGAGCTAAAAAGGGGTAATTGTTTCCCAATTTTGGGATTCGCCACAAAGCACCACTGGTGAATGACCCCAGTAGTTACAATTGGAGCCCTGTCTACCCACGGTCCCTCTGAACCTGATTTCTTACAAGGTGCTCTAAAGGACCCCCCAGCCCAGGTGTGCAGCTCCTTATAAAGCAACACAAAAACCCCTATGGGAGTAGATTCACCACAATAAAAGCACTATATACTGCATTTAAAGTTTAACGACAATTGTTGGAGATGCATTAGAGCTAATGTTGGATATGTACATATTTTGGATGAATGTCATTGTTTTCTGCACTGTTGGAGAGAGATCTTTGCCATAAGTACACATGTCACATATGCAGAACTTCAAATGACCCCATCTACTGTGCTTCTAAATTCCAGATCATCATCTGCAGTTCAGTCTCCGAACAGGTATCATATGCTCTGGATAGCAAAGAATATAGTAATAGCTAATCGATTATGTTCTCAAACTAGAAGCTGTCTAGGAAGCCGTGGGTGACTGAAAGGGCTACAGACCTAACAAAGCAGGTACATTTAGAAAAGAATCCATACAAACTAGGTGATAACAAACATACATTTAAATCCATATGATACAGCTATTTTGATGTTTATGTCTACGTCAAAGAAGGAATTTATTGTAGCACTTATTCAAAGAGTCCTTCGTTTGTATTATTTTAACATTGTATCCTATATTATTTTGTACTCTGCAAACATTTGGCATCATTTATACATCGAAAAGCTAGACTCACTTCCTGAACCCCAGCCGAGGATTGTGCGTCATCGTACTTGAAATTGTATGCTGCAATGCTGTATGACTCTGAATGTCATGTATTGCTTGCATACGCTAATAAAGATAACTAAAAAAAGAAAACATGCCAACTGAGCTAGTTCCACAGCTATGACGACTGGTCCAGCGTGCCAGCTAAAGAGGTAGATGAGTGGGATGAAGCAATCTCTATAGTGATTTGAGTGTATCCAGCAGCTCTTATTATCCAATAATAGGGATTAGTGTGTTTGTTGCAGTGCATTGGTTGTAATCTGCAGGTCACAGGCTTGGCTTGATCCCTAACAAGAGACCTTAATAGGGTTATTGTAGTGGTTTGTAGATATCTAGGTGTAGCTGGGGGTCACAGATTTCAGAGCTTCCTGCAAAGATTTTAATTTAACATGCATGGTATACATTTGCATCAATATTTCCACTGCATTAAAATTCGAGGGGAGTCATACAAATAAACGTCCAGTCAAAAAATATATTTAAAAGTCTCATTCGTTTTATTATACAGTTGTATCACACCAAAAACAACAATGATTATGTAATAAACATTAATAGATTACATTATATTTATAGATACAAATAGTTATAATGTTTATACGGAATAGAGAAGCAGTGTTATAGTTGCACAGTCCAACATTCGAAATTATTGTCTTTAATTACAAGTTCAACATTAGTTAGGTGATATCTCCATCTTGAAATGATTCCCATATATTGACTATTGGTTCTATACTAATTGATTTGTAGAATAATACTAGTGAGTCTCAGAAGACAGTACAGCCATATGTTTCGCTTTCTTCAGGGCCAATTACAATACTAAATAAATTATAAAATAATTCTCGATGGCAGTATTTTGTATCAAGTGGGCTTCTTTGTATTAATTAACACTTTATTTCATTGGAATCCCCCAAAATATGATGTGCCCGTCAAACTTTGTCAGAAATCCGGACGATTAAGCAATTACTTTTCAATGAACTGTATGGTTTCAACAAGTCCTCTCTGTGAAATGCCGGATTTCCATTACTTTTGAGAAAGGTATTGTGTTTTCAACAAATGTTTCATAGACACTGATGGATCACCATATCACTAAATGTGCAAGGTCCTCCATGGAGGCCTTCATCCTACCTAACGGCAAACATTCCAAAAATGGCTACCTCAAATGTTCATTATTCTGAGTGTGATCAAATGAGAGCCTTAAAGTTGAGTAGTAAATAAAAGACTTTATTGAGCGCTAAGAAACGATCAAATTTGTGTTTTGCGTTATAAAGATGTTCATTGTTACTACGATTCACTTCTAGCTACAAAACATTAAATATATTACAGTTGAATAAATATCCTAATTTCCTTTCTTTTTCTTCATTTATGCCAATTGTCAAACTGCATTTCCAGTCGTTCTGAACCTTGTTCTTTTTCAAATAATACATTTTAGTTTTCACCACTCTGAATTGTCATAAGTTATTGCTTATTGTCAGAGGACTTTGCTGTGCCCACTTTTGAACTGCAGGCTCATAATGATCTTGCAATTGCATTTTCATCTGTAGCGTGGAGTGTCTAAACTACCCAAGGGAAACAAGTGAGAGGACTGTGCTAACTGTAATGCAGCATGCAGTAACCAGAGGATGGGATGAAATGACAGATGCAGGCGTGGGGACATATGGAACAAGAAGAGATAGGATAGACTGAGGCAGAGGGAGGGTTCTATAATGGAGGTGGTAAGATAGGGCAGTGGTACAAGAGGAAGTATGGGGAAATAAGAGGAAGCATGGTACAGACAGTACCTGCAGGTGGTATATGCAAGTAGGAGGGTGCTGAAGAAAGCATGGGCGCATGGGTGAGTGTTAGGAAAGTGGCTAGGCAGTAGGTTCATATTTGAGTTGTAATGGTTGTAGCGGGAACATGATGGTATAGGAAACAATACAGACAGGAACCAGGGTAATATGGGGAAAGTTAGGTATGATAGGCAAGGTGCATGGTGGCGTAGGGAGCAGGGTTGTTTAGGACATAGGATGTGGTACAGCAAACAGTGTAGCATAGGGTTGTACATGCTGATACTGGTAAATGCTGATGCCCAAACTTTAACTCAGAATCAGCGGCCAGTGCTGTCGAATGAGGGGAGTCCCGGATAGCAACGCTGCATAGTCTTGATTTCATCTCATGCCTTTTTCGGCCACCTCCAGACATTCCCTGCCCTTTTATATCTTTCAGTCTTTTTCATGCTTGCTTTTTTGTCACTGTTATCCCATTCTTTCTTCTCCCTCCTGTCCCCCTTTTGTTTTTTTTTTCTCTCTTAATCTGGGTCAAAGTCTGATGAGGAAAAGTAAGTGCAGGTCCACAAAAATGAATGCTGGTGGGCCTCACCAGTACCCACCAGCTCAAATTAAACACTGCGGGGGGAGATTGGGTGTTACTGGGAAGCGATGCTATTATAGGGAGGAGGGAAGGTGGTAAACAGCCTAGGATTATAAAAGTGGATGAATGTTTATACAGGCAGCAGGGGTGGTACATAAAGCAATGTGCCTGGGATGGGTTGCACAGGCAAGAGAGGCTAGTATGCCAATCAAAGCTTTATGTGGGATATAGTACCGGTACCAGGGAAGGAGACGAAGAGACCAGAATTATATGGAGACAGGTGGAGCAGCAGAGATAACAAAGAAGGGAGCAATGCAGGAAGGAGCGACTTACAAACTAAAAGGGACAAAAGTGAGGGGTGCGGCACAGACACAGCGAGGTGTCACTAAAAGGGGCACAAGCAAGGGCAAAGGGGAAGGTTCAACACTCCTAGAAAGTGATATGTTAGAAGAACACAGGAAAACTGGTAAACCATCTAGGGTTACGAGGCCCCAATTGGAAGCCTCATGCATAGGGGCGTGGGGTACAGGTTGGTACGAAAAGGGGAAAGTGAAGGCAGGAAGGGTGCAGGAAGGAAGGATGGTTCTTGGGTGCACACCATGCAGAGATACTCCTTTCTGTCTTACAGATGGAGCATGCTCTCTTTTCTTCTAGTACTCTGTGGGGGATATTCTCAAGAACGTGTGATAATTACCGCAAAATTAGCTTAACGCAACTTTGCATATCGCGGGACAATAACGCTGTGTTAACGTTGTATTCTCAACACGGCGGTACCATGCGATAGTCTCACGCTAATGCGTCAAATGACCGCAATAAAATTACCATGACGGCAAAGAAACGCAAAACACGAACGCGAAAAAAGTTGCGATGTGGCCAACCGCGATAAAAAAATCAACGATAACCAGCGACAGGCCTGCAATTCCCATGCGTCATGCGGGAAAATGCACCATAAAAGCACCGAAAAACACAAACAAAATAATTCAAACTGCGTAGCACCATGGAGGAAGCCGGAGCAAGTGCAGAGGATGACCAGAACCCCACAAGCCCCCAGGAGGACCAGCCTGGGACCTCGGGGTCATGGAAGGGCAAGGAGAAGAAGACAAGGAAGACGAGGTTCAGTCCGCAGGAAAACAGGATCATCATCACGGAGGTGATAGAACACCACCAACAACTGTTCGTCACCTCCAACGTGTCATTGGCAAATAAAAATGCAATATGGCTGTCCATCCTGGACAAGGTGAATGCAGTCGGAGTGAGGAGGAGGACAATTGGAGAGGTCAAGAGGTGCTGGAATGATGCGAAGCGCAAAACCAAGAAGAAACTCACTGACAACCGTCAGGCAGCAATGCAGACTGGAGGTGGCAGTCCAGCAGAACACCAGGAGCTGGATGAGATGGAGGAAATGGTGGCCACAGTCATCAGTGGGGAGACGGTGGCAGGAGATAGGGCTCCGGACACTGCTCGACATGACCTGACACAACAGCACCAGGGTGAGTACCGAACAGGGACTGGGGGGACAGGGGGAGATGGGCACAATGGCACACATGCACAATTACGTAGAGCACACTGCACACCCACAATGACTCTGGATCATGTCCCTGATACCCTTGGCACACTGCAGCACACATACAAACAGCAAGTAGGCCCACGTCCACTATGGGCACAAAGGGATCCCTCCCCACACAGCACCAATCTCACAACCAACCCATGCACACGTGTCAAAACCAGCAAAGCTGCATGTCTGTGAGCCACCATGACAATGCAAGTGACACTGCATGCCGAATAGCATGGCTGCAGTCCAATTATCATGACATGGTGCACGCCACGACACTGGGGTGGCTGAGTGTGGAACACATCCGGAAAGGAGCAGGTCACACTCTGACACATCCACGTGCACAAACAACCCCTGACGTCAACAACACATCTGCGGATAAACCATGCCCAAGAGTCCAAAATACGAACAAGAGCCAAAATTAGCCAAGTCTGCAACATCTCAGCACTGTAGAAGCACAGAAGTCAAAGGCACACCGCCTCAAAGGGATAAGGAGTTTTATAAATGGGGTAACCCGAAGAGACCACTGGACACCGGGTAAACAATGGTACAAATATGAAAGGTCACAGTGGAAAGTTGATTTTAAAAACACGTATGTGGAATCAAATTCAAATACATGAAATAATTCAAACGTCACTGTAAAAAATGGATGATTTCTTGTGATTTAATTTGCATCACAGATAGTTGAATTAATCAAAACAAAAGGACATGAGATAAATCAACAATGGTACACTTTGGTGATCAGAAAAGAGGGAAGGGGTGAGTGCTCAGGGAAGGTTGCATGATGGTGTAAAGGAACGGAAAGGTAATGTGGTTTGAATACATCCAAGCATTATAGAACCAATCCAGCCTTCTACTTGGCAAGTAAATATGAACAAAAACATAACATCGTAGGCACAGATAAACAAGTCTCTGGCACCTATGTTCGATATAGATTACAATATGTCGACGTTTCGACCCCTATATTCATAAAGGTAGCTTCATCCTTATTGGGGTGTCTTCATCAGGACTCAAGAAACTAGTGAAGGAGGGGAGGGAGCACCTAAAAATAAATAGGCTGGAATTAGGTGACGTAATAGTAAAGTAATGCTAAATCGAAAAATAGTAAGGGGTAATTACCATTAGGAAACAGCACGTTCAATCCGGCTGTGTGTTAAAAGGAAGAGGGCCCGTAAGCTCCTACATAAAGTCAGAGACAAAAAAGGGAAAGGTCAAAATAGGATCCATAGAGACAGAGTCCCACAATTAGCGAAATTTCAGCAAAACTCACTGTGAATTGAAATGCAGCACAATTCCAATGAATGAAAGTGATGGGTGCCTCAAGTACACCTAAGTATCCGGACAGGGTTGATTAGTAACCTAGAAGACAATGGCCAGAATGTTTCAGCAAGCGTGGAAAATAATGAGCAACATTGTATTAAAAACCGTGTGCAAAACTGTCATAAGGATATGCGCGAAACACACTTGAGCTGAATGTTGCCCAAAGGTCATGAGTAAAAAGATATATATTACCCACAAGATACCTTAGCCAGGGAAATGGTCTAAGCGTCGTATTGAGGCAAAAAAAGAGACAAATCACCATGGTAAAACGGTTTCTAAAGTGAAATGAATGGGGTTTCTAAAGTGAAAAAATAGCGGTAACCAAAATCCCTTGACAAAGGGTTCCATATTCATAAAGCTAACCACTACCAATCCCGGTATGCTTACGCGCATTAAGAAACTTAGACAAAGTAGTTTAAACCAGGTTCTTGGCAGAATTAATTTATACTATTCTGTAACCCGCGCACTCCTGACATATGGATGTGCGCGAAACCCATTGACACTACGGGGCCGATTCCGATCTCGGCCGGTAGGGCTCCGAATCGGATTCGGCTTTACCGGATCCGATTCGGAGCCCTGTTTCCCGACCGATTCGTACGTGCGTCCGGGCGAGCGAGTACGATGCGTGCGCTCGCGAAATCTCCGACCGACTCGTTCGCAGGACCCGACCGCTCCGACCGACTCGCACGGGGACGACTCGCACCGCGCAATGGAGACGTTTCCCGGCCGGGTAAGTACGATGCGCATCGCGACCGCTCCGACCGACTCGCGCAGTCCGGCTCCAAGGAGCTGTCGGAGCCGCACTTTGGGGGTCTGTGTCGGACCCCCCTGGAAGCGTAGGCATGCGAGTCGCACACAGGGGGAGCCATGGGTCCCCCCTACACGTGCATGTACGGTGCGACCCGCACCGACGCGAATACGCTGTTGGGGGCGCCCTTGTTCGCGTCGTGCCCATTGAGTCAATGGGAGCCCGTGTACGCGTCGTACCACTGGCTCCCATTGACTTCAATGGGAGTCCGACCGAATCGAGTCCGATGGCATACGTGCGCATCGTACTCATTCAGTCGGACTGCCAGAGTCCGATTCGGTCGGAAATCTCTCCGGGTCCGGCTCGGTCGAAGAGATTTCCGGCCCGAATCGGAATCGGCCCCTGAGTGTTGCCGAAAGGACCGGAGCGGGTGAATATATTGCCCACAAAATAACATAGTCATGGGCATGGTCACACCGTCGCGTTAAAGAAACGGGAGACTAATCACCAAGTAAATTTCTGTAGCGAAAAACAGCGGGTCACGAACCCATAAAAAGTTTCAATAATGGCCCAACTAAGCAATGCCATCCCTGTTAGGCTAATACATAATAGGAAGGCTATGTCATGATAGTTATAAGGGAATCAGGGGACAGATAAAGAAACTCACCGCCGGCGGCTCCGGTCTGCATCGAAGAAGCAGCCGACCACGTCATCGGTGCCTATTTAACGTACCGGAGACGCGTGCATGCTAGACACGCAGCTCCAAAGTCGCTCGATGCTAGCTGCAGAGCATCATGTGACCGAAATTAATTATATGCTAGCGCTGTGAAAAAGGGCCAAATTCTCAGCACGATGCATATTGGATATTCAAAACATATATCCAAAACATTTGAACATGTTCTAAACGCACGGTGGTAAAATCTTAAAATACAAAATATTGATTCAAAGAAGACAGGGGGGTTTCCGGTTGTCGGGGGGTGGCTGTCCAAGCAGGTGGCGCACAGTCTGAGTGAGAACATTACACTTTGGCACATATCCTAATGAGTGTCTTACAGATCCAACCATAAAAAACATTCTTTGTGTGAACAATACATGATCTAATGTTACACGGTTACAACACGTACTGGTGGTTAATCATTTAAATTGTCACATAGAAATGTTACAAATTGAAACTGAATTTTGTGACATTGTTGCTAACCACAATTAAAACAGTGTATAGGATCAAAAAATGCAGATCCCATGGAAAAAGGGGGGGCTGATCTGAGACAGGGGTGACTTACGGGAGGGAGGAATGGAGGAAGGGATGAGATGCCTCCAGGGACCCCTGTGTCTGAGAATCCTCATGGTGTATGCGTCAACGTGCTATTAATATGGACTGGCACTGCAGCAGACCTTCAGGAATTTCACACCTGGATCAATGGCAGATCGGATGATATTCAATTCACCATTCACTGGGACACCAAATCCATTGACTTCCTTGATATCTCCATTAAAGTTGAGGATCAACAACTATATACCACTCTATTCCGCAAACCGGCAGAGAGGAACACTCTTTTGAGATATGGAAGCCATCATCCCAGAGGACTACGGGATAACTTGCCCTTTGGGCAGTTCCTTAAGATTAGAAGGAACTGCTCCCGCAAGGAAGACTTTTTCCACGAGTCGGATGACCTGATCTCACGGTTGATCGAACGAGGGTACCCCAAAAGGATGATCAAGAGAGCAAGAAAAGGGCATGGTTTAACCAACGTGACACATTACTAACGCCCAAAGACCGGACCACTGACAAAATGGACAGGATGATCTGTGTCACAACTTTCAATACATGCAGCAATGCCATCAGACAAGCCGTCAATAAACACTGGGGGATCATTGCTGACGATTTGGAGGTACCTAATCCTCAAATGCACTCCTTTAAGAAAGGGAAGAACATTAAGGACTATGTGGTTAGATCCCTACTTGAAACACCACCAGAACCAACTATCCAAACCTTGTGGCAGCTTCCGGCAGTTGTTGGCCACTACAAATGTAGTCGCTGTAAGGCTTGTAAAATGACTTTGGAAACCAAACAGTTTTGCTACCGGCACCACAAGATTGATCTCAAGGCACATACGAACTGCAATACGTCAGATGTAATTTATGCTATTTTATGTCCCTGTGGCCAACTTTATATTGGCCAAACTAGACAGAAAGTAAAGGCACGAATACTCCAACATTGCAGTAGGATTAGGTGCAACACTGCTGGGGCCCCATTGGTGGAGCATTTTCAAGCAAGTAATCACCAACCAGAATCCATAAGATGGGTTGTTCTTCAGAAAGTCATTTTGGGTGCCAGGGGAGGTGATTTGGACTCAATACTGAACATTCGTGAGTGCAAATGGATGGACTTTTTCGATTCTGTCCGAGAGGGCCTTAATGAGATGGATGTCACATACGCCCAACTATCCTGTTTAGTTAAAGACTAGTACGCATACACCATGAGGATTCTCAGACACAGGGGTCCCTGGATGCATCTCATCCCTTCCTCCATTCCTCCCTCCCGTAAGTCACCCCTGTCTCAGATCAGGCCCCCGCTTTTTTCCATGGTATCTGCATTTATAGATCCTATAAACTGTTTTAATTGTGGTTAGCAACAATGTCACAAAATTCAGTTTCAATTTGTAACATTTCTATGTGACAAATTAAATGATTAACCACCAGTACGTGTTGTAACCGTGTAACATTAGATCATGTATTGTTCACACAAAGAATGTTTTTTATGGTTAGATCCGTAAGACACTCATTAGGATATGTGCCAAAGTGTAATGTTCTCACTCAGACTGTGCGCCACCTGCTTGGACAGCCACCCCCCGACAACCGGAAAATAAAAACCCCGTCTTCTTTGAATCAATATTTTGTATTTCAAGATTTTACCACCGTGCGTTTAGAACATGTTCAAATGTTTTGGATATATGTTTTGAATATCCATTATGCATCGTGTTTTCATTCGAGTAGTGCTGAGAATTTGGCCCCTTTTCACAGCGCTAGCATATAATTAATTTCGGTCACATGATGCTCTGCAGTTAGCATCAAGCGACTTTGGAGCTGCCTGTCTAGCGTGCACGCGTCTCCGGCGAGTTAAATAGGCACCGATGACGCGGTCGGCTGCTTCTTCGATGCAGACCGGAGCCGCCGGCGGTGAGTTTCTTTATCTGCCCCCTGATTCCCTTGTAACTATCATGACATAGCCTTCCTAATACGGATTAGCCTAACAGGGATGGCATTGCTTAGTTGGGCCATTATTGAAACTTTTTATGGGTTCGTGACCCGCTGTTTTTCGCGACAGATATTTACTAGGTGATTAGTCTCCTGTTTCTTTAACGCGACGGTGTGACCATGCCCATGACTATGTTATTTTGTGGGCAATATATTCACCCGCTCCGGTCCTTTCGGCAACACTCAGTGTCAATGGGTTTCGTGCACATCCATATGTCATAAGTGCGCGGGTTACAGAATAGTATAAATTCATTCTGCCAAGAACCTGGTTTAAACTACTTTGTCTAAGTTTCTTAATGCGCGTAAGCATACCGGGATTGGTAATGGTTAGCTTTATGAATATGGAACCCTTTGTCAAGGGATTTTGGTTACCGCAATTTTTTCACTTTAGAAACCCCATTCATTTCACTTTAGAAACCGTTTTACCATGGTGATTTGTCTCTTTTTTTGCCTCAATACGACGCTTACACCATTTCCCTGGCTAAGGTATCTTGTGGGTAATATATATCTTTTTACTTATGACCTTTGGGCAACATTCAGTTCAGGTGTGTTTCGCGCATATCCTTATGACAGTTTTGCACACGGTTTTCAATACAATGTTGCTCATTATTTTCCACGCTTGCTGAAGCATTCTGGCCATTGTCTTCTAGGTTGCTAATCAACCCTGTCCGGATACTTAGGTGTACTTGAGGCACCCATCACTTTCATTCATTGGAATTTTGCTGACTTTCAATTCACAGTGAGTTTCGCTGAAATTTCGCTAATTGTGGGACTCTGTCTCTATGGATCCTGTTTTGACCTTTCCCTTTTTTGTCTCTGACTTTATGTAGGAGCTTACGGGCCCTCTTCCTTTTAACACACAGCCGGATTGAACGTGCTGTTTTCTAATGGTAATTACCCCTTACTATTGTTCGATTTAGCATTACTTTACTATTACGTCACCTAATTATTTTTAGGTGCTCCCTCCCTCCTTCCCTAGTTTCTTGAGTCCTGATGAAGACCCCCCAATAAGGATGAAGCTACTTTTATGAATATAGGGGTCGAAACGTCGACATATTGTAATCTATATCGAACATAGGTGCCAGAGACTTGTTTATCTGTGCCCACAATGTTATGTTTTTGTTCATATTTACTTGCTAAGTAGAAGGCTGGATTGGTTCTATAATGCTTGGATGTATTCGAACCACATTACCTTTCTGTTCCTTTACACCATCACGCAACCTTCCCTGAGCACTCACCCCTTCCCTCTTTTCTGAGTACCAAGTTGTACCATTGGGGTTTTTTTTTGTGTAATCCTCATTCGCCTCAGACCCCAGTTGACAAAAAAATAGGATGTTGTTACCGTTACTCGGTTTTAAGGAGACATAGGCCACTGAGATGAACCAGGAAGTAGCCCCTGCCTACCGGTGTCCAACAATCCTAAAGAATGTCACCGGCCCCTTTTGTTAGAAGGAGGTGGTCTAACTCTCTTCCGGTAAAGTATAGCCGGAGACTGTTTATGTTAGCCTTCTGAGAAGCTGAAGAAAGGGCCCAACACAGACAGAGAGTTTTCAAAGAGGCCTAATCATAGGATCCAAAATTATTTTAAACGTGCAAAACATAACAACTCAAACCCCTAAATGATGCTCCCCCCGAAAACTAGCACTGAGACCAGCTTAATAAACAGTCCCACAATGCTTTTTACTTGCTGTTCTGCAATCTGCCCAAATCAGTCTTAGATGTTTTATATAGAGAGAACAGCCATTCCGAATGTGTGGGGGGTGTGGCTTCTACCCATCTCTTACAAATTTCTCTCCTAGCCAACAAGATTGCGTAAAAGAGGAACCCCCTAACAGGGCCCGTTATCTCGCTGATTATGCCAAAGATGATCAAGGGGAGAGAAATTTGGACTGGGAATCCCAAAAAATCAGCAATAGTTGCCCCTACTTTTCCCCAGTATTCTGTTATCACTGGGCATTCTTTAAACATATGAATATCTGAGGCATTTACTAAATCACACTTCTTGCAGCAAACTGGGGGCCCTCCAACATTTTGGACAGTCTTAATGGAGATAAGTAGGCCCTGTGGGTAGTAAAATAATGGTTCCTCCTAAGCCAGGCTGGTTTTACCACTGCGAACAAGATGTTAAAGGAAGTTTTCCACAAGTCTTCCCATTGTTCATCTGGCATAGAGGCTCCCCACAGTTCATCTGCTATTTTAAAATCGCCATCAATAGCTTCCTCTATGGACCAGTAAAAGAAGGAGACCTCTTTCTTTCCCACCGGCCTTGAGACTAGTTGCTCCTCCAGGGCATTTCCTATGCCTATAGGTTTTTTTAAGTTCTGGGCCCAACTCTGCAGTTGTAGATACTTAAACCTAGACATGCCCACCTCTAGCCTGTTATGGAGTGACGACCATGGTGTAAGTGAACCGTCAGACGCCAAATCGCTGCACACCTTAAGTCCCGCTGTTCTAAGTGGTGTGGCTAATTTATCTTTCAGGCAGTCAGGAGCCCCATGCGAATCCCACAGGGGAGCCCAACTTGAGAAGTAATTTAGGCCAGTACATTGTTTAATTCTAGCCCATACTCGAGCCATCCCCAGCAGAACTTTCAACCTGATCTTTTTGAAAAACTTTTGGTCTCCATATTTGAAGAGGAATCCCTCCTGCGAGAGCCCCACACCCTTTAACATAGCAGCGAACATGACCCCCACCACTGTGTGGTCTGGGGTTTTCAGCAGCATTCTTGAATGCGACAACTGGAAAGCCCAGGCATAGTACTGTAAGTCGGGGAGTGTAAGGCCCCCTTTCTCCCTCCTACGCCTTAGCTTCTTCCAGGCTATCCTCGTGGCCCTGTAAGCCCATACAAAAGAGTTGATTGCTTGCTGAAGCTTATCTATCGCTAGTTTTTCGAAATGTAAAGGAATAGTGTTAAAAAGAAAAGTAATTTTCGGTAGTATGACCATTTTAATCAGATTAATCCTCCCCAGAATAGTCAATGGGAGATGGGCCCATGATTTCATTAGTTTCTGGCATTCCCTCGAAACGATTGCCAGGTTAGTCCCTGAGATCTTGTCTATGTTCTGAACAATCCTGACCCCCAGATACCTTATGTCACTCTTGGTCTGGTGCTGGCACTCTGGTAGATTCACGACATGACTTCTGTTTTTTCAACATTGACCTCATACCCAGAGACCTGCCCAAAGTCTTGTGCCAGCCTAATAACCTGAGGAAAAGACCTCTCCAGATCAGATGAGAGGATCAAAACGTTGTCAGCATACAGAGCTACCTTCCTCTCCCATGCCCCAAACTTAAATGATGAAATACCCGGCTCTTCTCTTAAGCGCTGAGCAAAAGGCTCAATATACAGGTCAAAGAGGAGCGGGGAGAGGGAGCAGCCCTGTCTGGTTCCCCTGGTGATCTTAAAAGGGTTGGTAAATTTGCCATTTACCAGAAGTCTCGCAGAGGGATCTTGGTATATGAGCTGTATAGCTCGACAGAATTTCTCACCAAAATTAAATTTTTCCATTACTGATGAGAGATATACCCAATTAACCCTGTCAAAGGCCTTGGTGGCGTCTAATGTCATGGCTGCAAGAGGAAGTGAAAAGGTGGAAGCCAAGACTATTGCACCGACGAAATCGTAAGTAAGATCAGCCAGGTTCCTGCCTCTCACGAAACCCTTCTGATCGGGATGAAGCAGACCGCCCGCCACTGCTCCCAGCCTGTCTGCCAGAATCCTTGCAAAGATTTTGTAGTCTGCATTCAGCAGTGAAATGGGTCTATAAGACCCACAGTTTGCCGGATTTTTCCCTGCTTTCAAGATCAATGAAATGGTGGCTTCTCCCCATGAAACAGGGAGCCTAGCACCCTCGGATAGTATCTTATTAAAAAGTGCTGTCATGGTCGGGATTATTGTCTCCCCCAAAAATCTATACAGTTCAGCTGGGAGCCCATCGGGCCCTGCAGCCTTCCCTCTCTTGCAGGCAGAGATAGCCTTCCTGACCTCTTGCTGGGATATATCTAGCTCCAGATCTTCTCGCTGGGAAGAGTTTAGGGAAACAAGTTTACTTCCGCTTAACCACTCCACAGCAGTAGTTCTATCCACTACATTGTCTTCTTTATATAGCTCCTGGAAGAAGGCGAAAAAAGCATCCCCAATCTCTTCATCAGTGGATACCACGGTGGTCTTATCCTCGCTGTCAATTTGTTTTATCAAATTCGCGTTCTATCAGACTTGACTTTCCACGCTAAAAGTTTACCAGCCCCCTCTCCATACTCAAAATGGGCAAGCTTACTAGCCTCCCATCTTTTTGTGATCCTCATCTGAATAATGGTATCTAATTGATCCCTTAGACTGCCTAATTTCACCAGATGTTCTTGACGCTTTGCAGGAACAGTCTCAATGTTCAGGCTCAGCTCTACTGCCTTCATCTCGGACTCCATATGGGCCACCTCCTCCCTATAATGTCTATTCTTATAGCACACCCTGCTTGTAACCATACCTCTTAAAAAAGCCTTCCATGCATCCCACACCACCAAGCTCTCAGCTGAACCAATATTCTTATTAAGAAAACACTCTGTTTCGTGACATAGATACTTAGCTTCGGCTTCATCAAGAAGTAAGGAACGATCAAACGTCCACACCCTTGATTGTGCTTTCCCTACCAAAACTAAGTCCATCCATACAGCCGCATGGTCTGATAGATGGGGAGTTAAATAGCCGATACCCTTGATTTTGCCCCTAAGGTCATGGCTAACCAGAATATAGTCAATCCTTGACTTATGGCCATACTTGTTGTTATAAAAAGAGACTCCTAGCTGAGAGCCCGACCTATCTCTCCAGATGTCACAAAGTCCGGTATGTGCCATCATCATTTGAAGATACGTCTGAGACTTGGACAACACATTGGCTCTACTACTAGGGGACTTATCTAGCTTGGGATTAAAAACTATATTGAAGTCACCAGCCATGATAATTGGGTCTGAAAATTCCAAAAGATTTGAGAAGATAGTTTTCGGAGAAGAGGGGTCATCCTGGTTGGGGCCATAATAGCCCACCACTGTCAACGGGAAGCCTTGAATAGACAATTTAGTGATGACCCACCTGCCACATGGGTCTACCAACGAATTTAGTATACGAGCGTTAACTTGCTCTTTAATCAAAATAGCTACACCCCTGATGTTAGCACTCTGATTAGAACTAATAAGATGTTCCAGCCATTTAAAAAAAATTTAAATTACAGACAGTTCCTCTTTTAAGAGATGGGTTTCCTGAAGGATAATGACCTGCGCTGGGGAGTCTTTTAGATACTGCAAAATTTTAGCCCTCTTGATTTTCACTCGCAGGCCATTAACATTCCAGGATAAAAACTGGATAGTGCTCATGGAGGTTTAAACACCAAAACCTTGAGTGTGCTGAGTCTCCCAGAGAACCGATCCCAGACCAGACATGACAAAACCAAACTAAGAAGTGAATGAGGAAATGTTTTGTTTTTTAACCCACTGCTTCCCACCCCGTGCTTCCCTCCCATCCCTATCACACCCCCTACCCCTAGCCACCCCCTGGAGAACCCTACCCACATTTGCCTGGACTTATAGTCCAGATTCTGCCCACCGGGGCAACCTACCATGTCCCTACATATTCAAGTGCTACATCAAGACGAGAAACTGAGACCCTGAAAACCTATCTCCAATTCCCCACAACTCTGCTTCTCCAAATATAACCCCACAAGTTTATATTCAACTAATAGAGCAGTGTATATTACTTATCTCTCAGGTGTCTGATATCACAGGGAACTCACGGCCTCAGATAAATTTAGACCCCCTCCTCCGAGACCCCCAGGGAGCCTAGTACAAGTGACAAGTATAGTCCTCTATAACTGATCTATTTTGCGGCTTTACCAAGGCTGTCCAAAAGCTCATCTGCCTCTTGCACTGATTTTAAGTTATACATCTTATTGTTGTACATGACTTTCAAGAGTGCAGGACATTTTAATTGGACAACCGTGCCAAGTTTCTTAAAGTCGTCCATTTTCCTGCCCAGCTCCCATTGTCTGTCCAAGGTAACACGGGCCAGGTCAGAACGAATTTCATAGGCAAAGTCTCTGGGTTTCAACAACTTTTGCTTTAAAGCACAGTTAAGGATCTTTTCCTTCAAGGAGAACGTGAGAAGGTTTATAAGAATCTTCCTTGGCTTTGTCCGATTTGGATGTTTCCTGAAGGGGTCCCTATGGACCCTCTGTATGTTTTTCTTCAGGTCCTCCTCGGAATCTTCAATCTGAACAGATTTCTTTATGAGAGTAACAAAGAAGGACTTAAGGTCTTCCCCCTCCCTCCCTTCCGGAACGTTCAAGAGACGCAGATTGTTTCTCCGTGAGTTGTTTTCTAACATCTCGAGCCTGTCCCGGAGCATCACCTCCTCTCTCTTGAGCGATGCAATATCTGTTCTGGCAGCTCCCAAGTCATCCCTAAGTTCTCCCACTGAATTTTCCAAAGCCACAGTCCTAGAGTTTAGGAGATCAATTTTCTTCTCCAGCGACTCACAAAAAAGCCAGATCTCTCCTTGGTTTGTCTCCGAGACAGAAAACCCTTTCTTTATATCTACCGAAAGGGAAGAGAAGAGGGCCTCCAGAGAAGCCGCTCACCAATTCCCTGCTCCTCAGAAACTCTGCCCCCGCTCTGTGCTGTACTGTCGTTATCTGCCGTGGGTTGAGAGTCTGGGATAACCTCTCTCAGAGAAACACTGTTTGTGTCCGAGGCCTTAATTTGGACCAGTCCAGAAATTGCAGATACAGTTTCAAGTGAAGTTTGTGAAACCGGGAGGGGGCTACCAGCCGCCTCCATCTTTTCCAACTCCGACTGCCCTTTTGAACGCTTCCTGAGAGCCTCCCCTTGTTTAACCACGTCCAGCACTAATGGTTGCACTTTAAAATATGACCACAGGGAAGGAGTAATCTTAACTCTCAAGTCCAGAGGATTACGTTTGGCTCTGCCTGCTTTAATAAGCACCCTTAACCTCGCAATGCTGGAAAGTTGAACAGCTACTGTCCGCGGCTGTGGCTGGAGTCACGCTTGCCCTCCTCTCCTTCCCCTGAATTATACTGTCACTTGTGACAGATTTTCCATCCCGGGGATGTTTAATGCTTTTTACTTTTGCCAACCCCTGTGCCCCGCCACCACGTCTCTTGCCTCTCCTACTACCTTTAGTTATAGGCACTATGGGCGCTGTGTTGTTTACAGGGGAAATGCTGGAGTTCTCTCCCTCGTCCTGACCCTCCAGTACCTGCTTCGATTGTTTTTGCTGTGGCCGTGTGGAGAGAAGCACTAATTTACCATCCTCAGTAATCAGTGTAGCGCTGGTGGAAACTACCTCAGGATGACTTCCCCCTTCATGCCCCCCCTGCACCTGTTCTTGCTGCAGTTGTTGTCGTTGCGGCTGCAGGAGGAATGGCCAGAGTCCTCTATCCTCCGGAGGCGAGGGCATGCTCGACTGCTTCGGAGGAGCAGCCCTCTCCAGCGTGGAAGAAAGTTGTCCTGTGCTGCCTCTGCCGGTATCAGCCCGGAGGAGCCCGCGAGCCGCTGCTCTGCGGCCCCTCCTCAGCTCCAGGGCTGCAGCAGACCAACGCGGCAAGTCGGCAGACGCGCCAACACACATTCCCCTAAAAAGGAGACAAAAGGGAATAATCCTCGGCCCCTACACAAAAAGGAAGAGAGGCAAGTACAAAACCACTAAAATCCGCTAACAAAGAACGCGGAAAAATGCATAGCGGGTCTCAGCGTCGCTTACAGATCAAACGCGGGACGTTGGTGCCTCCGGCAGCAAGCGGCAGCTCAACTAGCGG